>JBBPPG010000600.1:0-19658 GCA_038091855.1 Leccinellum luteum
CTACGATGCCGCGGAATCTTCGATCATGGTTGAAATGTGAACGGGGACGGTTTGGACTTTATTGGGAGCGAGGTAGAGCTATTCGCCTCGCACCAGCCGGTGATCTCGTTGGACGGCCATGACGATCCCAGGGAGGATACACCGGCGTATCCGGATGCTATTACTGAAATGGCGACCATCTTGCCGAATAATCCTCAACCCAACGGAGGCTCTTCCAACGCTGTCGTCACTCCTCCCTCGAGTGTTGCACTCCCGGCTGCTGGACGTTCGTGATTCAGTTTCCTTTCACAGAATCCCTTCATGGCGCCAGCGATGCCCCGTCGAACCACACTCTACCATGCTCTGACTCGGGCGGCCCACACAAACCCATGATCGGGCCGGGTCAGCGCCGTCACTGTTCTCGTTTCGGGAGTTGCACAAGATTCACCACTAGCGAGCGCCTTCAAGGACCACCAGCCTTTCGCGCCTGCATACTCGCTCGAGCTTGGACCTGCACCGTGTGTTTTATTCGCATTCGCCTGTGCATGCAGGATCGTCGACGATCTCGCTGGACAGCATCTCGGTGCTGCTCACACAAGCTCACACAAGCTGTGTTTCATGCACCGAAGGGCGGGTTAAACGCTGAACAGATCAAGCTGATTATGAGTCAAAAGGCGCCGAATAGGTTCAGGATGACGTACGATCCTGATGCCGTGGCTACGTTCCAGCTATCGAGAGAGAGGCTAACTGAGGGGTCGCCGCCCGACTGTGAGAGCACAGCAATGGAGGGGCAGCTCTGCAGAGGCAGAGACAGTTTTAGGGACGACGATAGAGCGATATCCAGGCCTGAGCAGTTCTGCTGCTGCTTCGTCAGGAAAGCTCATGTTCCCCACCCCCCGGAACCCATCCAATGAAGAAGTACCACCCACCGCCAACCCATACGGAGTTTCATCGGGTACGGGCAATGCTGCCCATTACATCCAACGTCCACGTTATTGCCTACTTGCCCTTATCTCAAGTCGCTCACCACACAGTTAAGGATCTATCTATACGCACCTTGCCTGCCGCCGTTCCTTAAATCTTCCTGCAGTACACCAGGCCAACTCTCGTGCTCGTGGATTCGACATGTCTCCCATGTCCACCCCCGCACTCTCTACATTGTCCTCTATAACGAGCTCTTCGGAAGACACCGTTCTTCACGAACCTGATGGCAACGCTGCCAGTCTTGCATATCCTTGCAACCTTTCTATCTCCGAGCAAGCTTTCACTGTCGTTCACACCGAGTTCGGTCACTGCGCAAACGAAAGCTATCGCTGCGTTCCACACCACAACCCCATAACCGAATCCAAGATAGAAGGATTGCCATACTACGTTCTGATCACGACATACATCAGCTACCTCATGCTTATTGTCTTTGGCCACCTTCGTGATTCTTTGGAACACGATTTGCCAAGCAATACTTTACTGATCTCATGCTTGTCTTTCCACCCCTCATTGTGTACATTCTGATCTCTCTGACACGAGCATACTGGGGGTTATGCACCTCTCAACTCAGACCTTGACTCATTCTATGCCCATCAGCGTTGCATGGACGACTACTTCCCACCCACCGTCACGGGCGTCGCTGGACGTACCATCTTCGTTTATGACCGGTACTCAGAGGACTGCAAATCTACTCAAATATACCCCGGCGCAAAAATGCGTGCGCTAACCATTTTGTCTTTATTTGTACTTGTAGCGCCATACACCATCTCGATATATTAGTACGTAGTACATGTAAAAAATTTGAAACTCGTCAAAGAGCTAGCAGGATACAAGGGGAAAATAAACTAAATACATCCAGCCCACCACCGATCAGCAATTCACTGCTGTCCATCTAAACGTTGACGCTTTTTCGGCGGTCCGGGGACCGTGTCTGACGTTTCGCTCATCTCCACTCTTCGCTTGGATGGCAGAAGCGATGCCGACAACCCAATTTCCAGGTTCTCCGGCACATCATAGTCCATGTCCGAAGGTGATGGGGGCACAGTTTCAAGTTCTCGTGTACTATCGTGCAGCGTCTGAGTGTTGCCAGCAGCGGGATTGGGACTAGATCTAGCTGACCTGAATTCTCTAAAATCATCCACCGTCAGTTGCTGCCCTTGAAGAATCTTGCCCATGTGCGTGTGGGCGAACGGTTTCCCTCTAGTCCGCATGGCAAGTAGGGCCACTACGAATGGTATCGGCGAATCAGAGAACCTGATTTCATTCTCTTCAAAGTCACCAGGGATGCTCAGCTTGTTCCACTGCAACGTTGTGTTGTTCTGCAGTACCTGACTCGTGGGTGCACGCACACCGAGGAATTGACAAAGACGGAGGTATGATTGATGGTCTCTGAGATAGAGCTGCCCAGCGAATATGTTCAACTGGTCAATCAGGTCCCAAGGTGAGGTCCAGTCGGAAGGAAGGGGAGGAATGGAATAGAATTTGAGGTCGTCAGTTGGTTTCATACGTTGGGATGTACGGGGCGCATATAGATGAAGGTGCACATGGTCGCTGGCTCTGATGGCTGGCAATAAGCGGTCTGTCTCGAATGGGCTTATCAGAACGAGTAATGGTTTGCCAAAATCCGCGTTTGTACGCGAGAGAATCCATTGAACTGGTCGAAGGTATTGGTCGAAGGTTCCTCCAGTGGACTCTGGCAGTACAGTTCTGCAGAAGTCCGCCGTTGCCAAAATGGACTGGCTCCAAACATCTACCTCGCCAATACCTGCAGAACTCTTTTCTAGCGTCGCAAAGACTGGGAGAAAGGCGCAGTCCTTTTCTAGCAGTGGTGGAATGTATCCAGTGTTTACGAATCTGACGACGTCCGGGTGAAGGCGATGTTTCGCTGCTTTTGCTTTGGGAGGCAACTCCACTTCCCGTTCGCGCTCCCGTTCGCGGTTAACCTCTCGTTCTTGCTCTTCTTCCATTCGTGCATCACGAGATGATAGAACCCCGAGATCTCTACAGCGTTGGTGAATCGCTGGGTCCAGATCATCCGGCTTGAAAGTGCTCGAGATACTTGAGGTTCCACAGGGTGCATAGAGATCGGTCAGCGACTTGTAATCTGGCTGGACCCATGCATCGAATAGTTGCTTTGGCCCGAGTTTATCTTCCCAGAATTGGTTCAAAGCATCATATCTCAATTTATGGTTCATGCCTTGCTGTGCCCAGTAAGGAGCCCGTTGCTGGATATCGATCCAGGTCTCCCATATTGCCCAGCATAAGATGTCGACAGAGGTAATTTGAACGCCAGACTCCATTTTCTTGGACACAGCACGAATACGCCCATCAACCTCAGGTGGAGCGAAAAACATCACCGAGTGACCATGACCTAGCTTGCGCATCCGCATGCAGCCTAAGAATCAGAGAACATAAGATTAATAGATCAAATGACAATTCTAAACCGGACCTTGCACCAAACTATCTTTCGTGACCTTGGGCCCCAATATGACAGCGGCTCGTGTCCCAATAGGAAGTTTGATATCGGTACCTCTCGTGTGTGCATGATCAAGATAGACAACGCAGCGGCCTAACTGGTGAGAAAGCGGCGACGAATTCATTGATTGCGTGGCTCCGTTCTTCGTGAGCACCATCAATTCATCTTGCTCATTGAAGTAAATTGCACCCGCAGTATCACGCGGCGCAATATTGAGCCATTCAGCTGCCACTTGGAAGTTAGAAAAATCGAGAACTTGTGCACCAACGTCCACCATAACACGAATTTCGGGTTGTTGTTTGGTCACCATTCGGAGGAATCCAAGCGTAGACCATGGCTCGTCACTCTCGTGGGTTACCGTATAAGAGTTATTTTCTGGCCCAAGAAGATATCCAAGAACCTTTGCATTAGTTCCTTGCTGGTGAACAAGATCGCGCTGAGCAATGGACATAGGTAACAACCATCGACTGTCGTTCGTGCCCGAAAATCCTGTCAATGTAGCAATTGAGTTAAATGACACGATGTGACCCACATGATCACTCACCAGTCACGAGCTTTTCGCGCTCCTCCGCTAAATCCCAGCTCGACCCAGATATTTTCGAACGAAATTCCTTCGCTTCCTTCGGGAACACCACCCGCGCGAGGTAAAAATTGATAGTTGCACAGTTATGAGAAAATAGTGGAAAGATCATTTCGTCCCACTGTTCCGATGATTCAAGGTTCATCTCGCCGAGTTCCCGAAGTGAGTCCGGAACTGACTTGGGATCATATTCTTTCACCCATGATGAATATTCAGTCGATGGGTCATCTTCGTTCAGCAGAGTTTTGAAAGAAGCCCTCAGCTGCATCTTGTTGAGACCAGTATAGTAGTAGGACAGGCATGTGAGAATTATGGTAATATCTGGGTGGCCAAATTGTGTACCGGGCGCAGGCACGTCTTTAGCCCGATAAGGAACGGCGAGTATCGTGCGGCTGGTGTAGCGGGTGCGGAAGTAGCTGAGAGGAAAATTGGCGACAAGGCCATAGTCAACACGCCATCTGCGCTCAGAAAGAGAGAATAGCAAGACGTTGCAAGCCAAGAGACCGCGTAGGAGCAGTAGTCCACTCCACATGTGACCCTGATGGGAACCTTGACGTGCAAAGTGCTCCTCCACGCTCGGGGCTATCATGCCATCCTCCTTAGATATGAAACCGCGAATCATGACGTGCAATCTTGGCGGGAGGCGTTGGAAATCGAAACCGGGCAGCCGTCCAGCCATTACGTCTTCCACGATCGAATCAATGAGTTTTCGACCACCTTCGGAGGCGCGCACGATGCGTAGCTGTGGAAATGACCCAGGTGGGCCACATTCATAATGTATATAATTGGGGTAGTCTTTTGAAAGTGAATATGCGTGCTTCTTCGCGAGCTGTAAGAGTTTCTGGGTGATTGTCCATCGATCAGGGTATCCATCCACATGCTGCTCGGGCCCGACCGTGTAAATCAATTGAAACCGTGGGTGAAGGATCTCGTCGCTTTCGTCTAGGATATCTCGAGCATGAGAATGAATCCATTTATGAAGTCCGAGCCACTCGGCTGCGCTGTTCGAAGTAACAGGAACCTCCTTCAAGTTCAAGTGACCAGCACTAATACTACCATCATTGCTGTCTGGAATTCCAGAGTCGGACCTGGTGTTCAAAGCCTCGCCAGAACTACCCTCACTGTCTTCATTACAGCTGTCAGTGGCCTGGTTCGTGTGTCCATTGCTGAAGTTACTCAGCCACTTGCTTAGACGTTGAAACATGTCATTCATTGGCGAAAGGCAATCTTGCGAGAGCTGGAATGCAACATTCATTTGAGATAATCTCGATGCTTGCTTACTTACTGGTTTGAACAGCATGGCAGTCATGATATGCTTGTATGCTGGTTTCGGAGTCTCTAACATCACGTCGGAAACAAGTTTCGTCTGTTTTTCCACAGTCATCAATTTGAGTGACACGATATGTTCAGGCTGGACAAGGATAATTCCACGTTCAGCCATGCATTGAGACATTAGCCTGCGTAGATATTGAAGGTTATTTATTCTCCCTTCCGAGTCGCCATCGTAGTATTCCACAGAACGGGAGAATGGTAGATGATATATGGGCCTGTTAGCGAGCCCGCCAAGGCGGGAAACCAGTTGTTCGAACATCTGGACTGTAAGGGCTTTTGGAACGATAACACGGACAAGTTGTTTTCCGTCAGCAAGGGCGGAAGCAGTGATGGGGATGATCACAGATGATTTCCCCTCTCCCATGTTGACCTGCATTACCGAGTTTGTTCTAGTTCCGGGGAGTGGCATCATCTCCATTGCAATATCAACCTGAGTAGGACGAATGAGAAAGTCTCCTTGGATCTAGTATAGGCGAGCAGTGATGTTAGTAAAACTACCAGTGCTTGGAAACTCGGCTTGGGACAGACCTGGATTAATAGCCAATCAGGGTAAGCTTCATAATACTGTCCATCACATCCCTCGTTGTCCAATTCCTTCAAAAGTTCTTCTTCCAGGCCGTCCATAGAAAACCGGAGCAATCTACGAGCACGCTGAACGTCCAGAAGGAGTAGTGCTAATGACATCAAGCAATTCTTCCATTCTGTGGAAAGGACAATCGGCGATGTGGAAGCCAGATATCTCAAGAGGACATCTGCCGTGATCGGTGGCCAGAACTGGTTGAATTCTCGTTCATGTCCAGGATTGTCTGGACCAAGACACTGTTTGAGAGTAGCCAAAGCGCCCACATATTTGACTCTGCATTGCAAATAGTGCTTCTCGAGTGCCTCATTCAAGTTGCGATTTTCCTCCACCAACTGCTTAGTAGTTCCTTGTGTTTCGCTGTAGATGTATTGTGCACTAGCATTGAGATAGGGGAGATATTCATGTTGAAATGGCTTGGAGGCCTCCGACTCGGATATACTACTATGCTGCAGAGAAGAGAGTAATTGTTTCAAGTGAGGGATATTGGCAGATACTGGCAGTGCTTGGTAGTAAGAGCGTCCCTGAAAAGCACTACGGGATGGGAGTTCCGGTGCTAGCCGGGTAGAGAGTAACTGGTCAAGCATGATCTGTGGTGGTAGCCGAGGTGATGAAATGGGATGTAGGTCTAGGAAATGTGTCAGATCTGTTGTGAATATCAAGTATGGACCAACAGTTCCTCTCACCATGTTTATCATCTTCCAAAGGTGTCTCGGCATATAGATATGCAGCCTGTCTTGCTGTGTGGATTTCACTGGCATCCCCCCATCCATGATGACCCCGGGAATGTTGAAGAACAATTTGATTGAGTGTTGATTCAATTTGAGAAAACGGAGTTGAAAATGTAGTCCATCCCAGGGTGACCAGGGCCTCATTACGATAAATTTTGGCTTTCTGAATGATTGACCGACACCCAGCTGACCTTAGAAGACAAAGTGCAGCCTGGGCACCTGTCTTTCCCGTCAATGGATCAGGCCTATCACAGTTAGTCTTGGCATGTAGATTGGCAAGATACAGCATACTCATGCCAGTGCTGTCATTTGCAACCAAGCAACCTAGTTCAGTATCCACTTTAAAGAAGTGATAGTATGGTTTGATGGGACCAAATAGAGTAGTAGTTGGTTGAGGCCTGCTATCGAAGTGGCATAGTGGTGTGTAAGAATGATGACCAGCCCGAGATAGTGGAATTGGATCAATATAATTGGACATCTTGACCCCATGACTGCCCCACTTTTTCAAAGGATAGCCACTAGGAATGAGGACACATCTAGGGATCAGCCCTGTTGCAAGATGGCTTTCCTGCCGGAGAACAAGGAGATTCTCTAAGCCAAATAATGTCCCAACACTTTGGTCTTCATCATAAACCATGTTTTTGAAATCACGAGACTTTAGTTCTCCTTGTTCACTGATGAAAAATGATAACCCATAGCAAGGTAATGCAACAGACAAGCAGATAGATTTGGGATGATCTGGGGGGGAGACCACTGTGACCAGGAGGTCATCAGGGTCAATGTAGTTGAGACACTTGAAGCACTTTGAAAACATTGCCCAGGTTGGACTCTGGATGTCAACGAGGGTCTCGTGACCTTTGTAGATGCGATATGGTTCTGATGAACAATCAATCATCCAATTTGCAGAAGACTGTTCCCATAGTCGAGTGAGAGGTCGTATCTCAATTATTCTCGTGGACAGATTTAACCAGTGGGCATGTGGGCGAGCAAGCGCTGTTGGAAGGTCTTTTTCCAACATTTCGAAAGGTACCAGCTCGAGAATCTCATGGGTTTCGTCACATCGTGCTTGAACTACCAGATCACGGCCTTGCAGTGAAAAGTGTAACTATGCATTCTTGAATCACTGTTATGCCATGTATGCAGTGTTAAGAGCCACACCTTGTATTTAGACCTTGTGACTCGTGTCGTGAAATCCATGCCTGGGAGATTAGATGGTATGGGAAAGTAGCCTTGCTGAAAAGTGTAGTAGTTAGGAACATAGTACATCAGCATGTCAGAAACACTGCATCATGCACATACATCACGAAAGATCTCTGGTAAAAAGGATGACTCAGGTACCATATAGCTTGTCGCACTCCTAGATTCGACCCATGATTTTCCACCTACTTGAAAAATTCCATTGCGGAGATTAAGGTGCAGTGTTTGAGATGATTGGTCATTGGTTTCAGGTTCTCCAGTTCTGCATGTGAGCCAAGGAGCATTTGGGTGCTGTAGTTGCTCCCATCTATATGTACTTGGTTTGTGAGAGGGTAAAATTTTCCCAATAGCAAGGTCGACACTATAATCTGATGGATCACTGAGGATTTGATCTCTCAGGGGCCCCTCGAGTGTAAGAGAGAAATAGAGGTCTCGTTGATGGATCACCGACACATCACCAACTTCCATTGCTGAGGAGTCAAGATTGGTGAGCTCGAAGGCACATGATGATCATGAATCAAACCTACGTGAACTTTGTGATGTGCGGTGGCGTGTTGCAGTTATCAAAAACATGCAAAAAAGTAGTGCATCAATATCCTCTGTAGAACTGCAGATCTGGAAGATCTTGCACAGGATGGCAACACCAACATTAAATGTACTTCGACAGCTGGCAGCCATATTGCGCAAGAGCTGGGTGCGTTCAGGTTGGGTTTCCTCAGTTGCCCTGTCCAGATCGTATGATATATCCTGAACCCAGCGAAAGGTCTTTTTGCGCACACTTCCAAGAAGCTTGATGGCCCGTTCCAAGATGCCTTCACTGGGACTCGATGCGAGCACTCGGGTTAGAATCAAGGAAATGGTACTCGTTATCTCAGCATCGACAGAGCCAGATCCAACGTCAACAGACAAATTATCGAGCTCATCCAAAAGTAAGTCGCAGAAAGACGTGTCTTGAAGCTCTTGATGCCACACCCATATGCCTGTATTCAAATCTAGTGGCCCGACTTGAAAGGCTGCATTCATGAGGAGGAAATGAATATTGCGATGACAGAGGTTGGCAGTTCTACTGCGCAGACCCTTGAGGATGTTGAGCCATTGAAGCGAGCCACCACTCCGCAAGTGTCCGAATGAAATGAATTCGTCTAGTGAGAGATCCGCAGGGCAGTCCACTTGTGCTGACAAGACATCATTGGAAGTGTGAGATGAATAAAGTATGTAGTTCTGTATGGTCGTGATTATAGCAGCTGAGCACTCAAACTTGAACCTATGCTTCCCATCACCCAGAAGGATACGTGGTTGCCATGTCACCAGACAATCTTCCGGGGGGTCTTTATGAAATTCAGTCCCGGTGTCAAGGTATTGGAAGACAAAACGTAATGTTGGGTTATTTTGAGAATGCAAACCTCCTGTATGCGAATAAGCAATATATGTCTGGCAGGAGACTGGTGACCCGTCACGGGAGATAAGGTAGGGCTGGAATGCGGCAACATGTGCGAGTAGGTCGCATTTTTCCTCCCGCTTTAGCTGATGGTGATGAGCGCTGGAATAAAGCAGGACTCGGGATGCAGCAGAACGCCAAATACGAATATATGCTGGACATTGAAGTTCGAATATGATGACTTTTGCATGTAGTGGCGAGGTGGGCAATGGTGATGAGACAGCCTCTAAATGGTCAGCTAGCTCTTGCCCCGCTAAATCTCCCTGTTCCAGATCAACACATCCCTTCTTTTCCATCGCATCACGCTCGATTCGGGATTTGAGGCACTGAAGATCCGGGGATTTGTCATAATAACGGACAGCGAAACTGTCTTGGGTGTATTCATTCGAAAGTATCGACCATCCACGAGATTGAGAGTGGCGTGCAGAGAGGTACTGGTACACACAGGAAAGACGGTGGAGACTTGTTGTGTCGCGTAGGTATAGTTTTTCCACGAGATCCATCGGAATTTCAGGGGAGTAGTCGGTGAGCATAGGAATCTCCTTTACAACCAGCTTATCTAGCGCAACGAAAAGCTCGATTGCGGTCAGGAACATGATGCATTTGTCCTCTGGAAATTCGTGGAACCATCGGAGGTCAGCTCTAATGATATATTTGTCCATCAAGATCTCGATTCGTGAACAAGCTTCCTCCACGTTCGTAACACAGGCAAGCCAATCATCGATACCTTGCGCAACCGATTGATCAACATCATACAAGGTAATATTGGGCTCGGCCTGATACGCCTCTTCGAAGAAGGCCCCATCCGAGGACAAGAAATCAATGAGGGTACCACGGTGACTGGGATGAAAGGAAGTATCGAGGGGATTGTGGACACGATTCGCAAGAGCATTACGAATGTATTCACGGCTGTTCGGGAGCAAGATCTGTGTGTCTCTTCTAAGTTCATCCTCGGTGGGATTCCGAAATGGAGATGGACGGGTACCCAGCTTCTTCCACCTGGCGTCAAGATGAGCGCACGCCCTCTTCGCCATTTCAGAGAGCTAGATGGGAGGGGAGGAACCAAGCTTGCACAGACGTCGGAAAATCTTGGAGGACATGAGATAAAGAAGGTCACTGGAGAGTGCTGCGTTATCGGGGCTCCCTGCAAGAGTGCACATGAAGAACAGCATGAACTGTTTGTAGGAAGGACTTCCAGAGGAAAAGCGATCCAAAGACATCTGGGTTGCGACTCTAATGAGGAGCCAAAGGGACGAACGACGCCAAATAATCTCTCCCGACTTCTGGACAATCTCATGGCGAACATGTTTTGTGATGTGAGGGAATTCAGTGACGGGACCGACACCTTGCAAGATGTCGGTCAGAAGTGCAGTGATGAATTGCGAACTGGAAGGAGGGGAAGGGAGGTCGGGATCGACAGCACTATGGTGAGAGAGAAAATTGGCGAGCTTAGATTGGAAATCCCTATCGCCAAATACTCCATTCGGTATCTGGGTGGCCGACCCAGGATAGGAGCATGGTAGAGAACTTGGTGTTCTCTCTACAGCATCATCAGGTGGAGGTACCACAAATGTCTCAAACAGCGTGTCGTCTGCTTGCTTTGTCAGGACGATCGCCGTATTCTGATGTCGGATAAAATACGTGAGGATATCTGTAGGCAGTCAGCACGTATCCATGGCAGGGAACCAGTAAACATGCCTTCTGTTTGCATCTCACGTAACTGAAGGATGATGTGGTCGTCGTCCCCTTGTTCGGACTCAGCCGAGATTTGCAAGTTGTCCAGCATCTTTGTGATGTGAGACCATTGAGCCTCAGAGGTTCTGTCGATCTGTGTGCTATAATCACGGGCAGCACCACACACTGTGCGAAGTAACGAGAGATCATTTTGTAGAGTATAGTCGTTGTATTCAGGAAGCTGGACGGGAAGAAATACATGGGTAACAGCATAATCGAACGGTGTGGAAGTATTCGTCGTAGGCATTGAGCGCTGAGCCTGAGGGTAAGGAAGAGAGTTGTCACACTGTCACAGGGGAGAAGTTAGTAACGCGTGACACGACCACGCACGTGTGCATCTCTGTCAGGAATACTAGCGGCAAAGTAACACGCCCGGTGCCCCTGCATTCATTACACGTAAAATGGAACTCACCGAACTCCAATCCCGCAAGTACGAGATCAGGACCCACAAGAGGATGCAAACGCCACAGGCACCAGGAAAAAGAGTTCATTGTTCTCACTACGGTTTCGTTCTACCTTCTAAAGCGTCTGTTCAAGCTATGGCGACGGTTACTGCGCAAGCCCGACAGCATCGTTGCGTAGGCCACGCTCATTGTGCTGTGACACGTCCGAGTCACCCTCACGCTTATCTCAATCAACGGATGGGCAATTTCAAAGCGTATGTCTTTTCCTCGTCTGCTGCATATCTACATGACCAACATTAGCCGTCACTAGTCGGTCCAACAGTCAGCATAAAACGCCTACTACAACGATACCATCTCCAATGCCCCATTCCCTCGCTGCTCCTTACCTATTGACATATAACTCCTACATCTGACCAAGTGTTCCCTTCACACAGCCAATCCTCCAGGGTCGACTGCCGGACAACCCTTTTGTTCTTGTCACGGTCTGCTCCATAGTCCCTCTATCTTACAACCCTCTCCAGGCGCAGAAAGATGGTAAGCACATCTACATTGTTCGTTCCCGATGATTAACCTTCATCCCTCAGAAGTGTGACGGCGCCAGGTCCGTATACTCTCCAGCCTTTCGTGGGTCTGTGGCGAACATGTCGAGGATTACCCTGACGGCCGATGTGAGTGCTGATGCTGAGAGAAGATGCTGGGCGATTGAGGCCGTGAATGTGGGAGTTACAAGCCTGCACCCCCTCCCCTGCACAGGCACTATGGGTACCGTATGAGCGCGAGCGCGTTGACGTTGGTGTTACCCAGGGAAGCACCTGTGCTGTCTTCGCATTCCGTTATCATTCCGTCGGGACTCTGTTCCATGCAGGACCTCCGGTGAACACTGAGTACCACTCGTGTTTCTATCTGATGACTCGCCTTACAAGAGCATCCTGTTTTTGAGGTTGGACTGCTGAACGCATAAACTCGTTTGTCTTACGGCCGTGAAGCGCTTCCCGACTGACGAAAGCTTGTGTAGACACATTCTGTTCTCCAATTGGGTTTCGATAGACTATGCCCCCGTGGACAGAAAAACTATCTGCGATTAACGCGTCTTCTACGAGGAAGAGTGGGAAGTCCCTCCTGATCGCTTCGACGACCTCCTGGACCATATTCTCACAATCATTGTGTGTCGGTCAAGTTCAGGGACGCTTATTGTTAATCAGTGTTGCCAGGTAATTAACGAAACTTCCAATAGCACTATTAAACGAGACTAATCATACCATCAGACGACGTTGTCCATTTTATTGCCTGGCTGAGGGCTCGATGGCTTGAGATGTTTCTAGATCAAGGTTTAGAATAAATATACCGGCGACGATTTCAGTACAGACGTGTGAAATGCAATGGCATCTCCAGAGCGCTTCACAATTTTTTGCGCACCGTTGTTGGTCCTGATAACCTTTCCATCGTAATCTCACCAACAATGGAAAAGGTTCACTCTCGGCAGTAGGTTATCTCGATTGCTCGTATGTTTGTCATCTGCATGACATTTCGTTGTCATTATCAGCCTTTTGGTTCTTTGCATCCCTTGATGGACCTACGATCAAGAAATTCCTCATGTCTTCTGTCAGCTCCACCAAGTCCAGTAACTTGACAGTACCTCGGAACCCTTCAACATTATCTTTCTACAGAATTCATGGAGACTGCCTTTGCCGAGACGTTGACACTTCCGCTGAGCGGACAGACGACAGGAGTCGAACACCACAATATTGCCAAGTATGGCACCGCATCAACGCCCACGGATATCGTTAAATTTAAGGACATGCAGAGGGGATGCTGTACGTCAATGATGATATCCCTTTGTAAGTATATCGCCAGTTGTCATTTTATGCCACTGACCCCTCACTGTTTTGTGCGTAGTCGCAAGTTGAGTTGCAATGGGCGCTGGTGCGGATGCAGCTCGCGAAGGAGGTGGATGTCCAGCAACGCGTTGATATGCTCCCCACAGCTTCTCCGTGGGTTGGTGTTCGTGTGCAGTGTGGCAGTAGAGGGTGGCAGGGTCGTCCGTGTGAGGGACGACGTGTTGATTAGCGCCAAGTGTTTGCTCGAGGGGCAATTTGTTGGTAACGCAAGAGTAGTGGAGAAAGTGGAGAATTGTCTAGGAACATAACTCGCTCTGAGTACCCTAGGCCCCTAATCCTCGTCTGTGGTCTGTCCTTCCTTGACCACCTTTTTTCGACTGTGCTTATCGTACCCTTGTTCAGTGATGATAACTGCGTTTCCGAGCCTTGTAACGCCAACCAATCCTACTTCCTTGATCCCACTGACGGCTGCGCCACCACCATCCCCGCTCCCGCCCTTGATGAAGCCACCGCCGTTCATGCTCGCATCCCCGGTGGAGAGGCTCGAGAGAGGACTTGTGATGAACATGTCCATCCGTAGGTTCTCGAAGGTGCTGGTGCTCCAGCAGACCATCTATCTGCATGTCGACCTCCGGGCGAGTCCGATTCGGGGTCACCTCATTGAACGTTAAGCTCGATCAGTTCGGCTCGGCTTTGACCTCATCACCGTCTTGCTCACTGTCCACTCGAGGGACAAGCAGGACGAGCTTCAGTTCAACAACCAACCTCTACACGAAGGAGGTTGATCACCAGTTCGCAGACGCACACATGTCGCTGGTGGAGACTCTCGGGGTGAACCCCAGATTCAGGACATTTCGGCCGTCGTCAAGGCCAAGCGCAAGCGGCTGATCAAGGAGACCTGTCTCCATTGTGGTCGAGGAGCCGCACCTGACGGTGGCCGAGAGTCATTTGCGTACAACTGAACAACATGGCCAACTGTGCCCCCGGGTCGCTTAACCAGGAGGTGCATGCGGGAGAAGTCACCCTGTGCTTTGACTGCAACATCAACCAGATCTTTGGTGGTTCTCAGGGCTGGTCTAAGGCCTGTTTGTGCTGCTGTATATGGACAACCAGTCGCTCCAGATTGAGATGATGATCAGGGAGTGGGGTGCCGAGGTGTTGGTATGTGATTCACTCCCTATTCTTCTCAATCTTGACTCCACACCTCGTTGCATTTCTGGCATATAGTCATAGTGGTACAAAGCCCACGATACCGAGTACTTCATTCCACCGTTTCTATTTATCTCGAATATCGTATAATTCCGGCTTGATTCAGTCGTCACCCGCTTCCTCGTGCTGCCCAAACTTGTGCTGCCCGCCTCACCTTGTGCAAGCGGCGCAGATCAAGAAGTTCCATACATCAGCTTGATGCACTCCAGGGTCACCAAGGATGCCGTACAACGAGGGGAGCACCGATGGTACGTCACACTGTTTCCGTGTGCACGCACCTGCAGCATAACGAAACGATGATATTGCCAAGGTCGGCCTCCCGTCGACGGCAAAATGGACCTCGGGATCCCACATAGAAAAGGTTCCAGACCCTCGGCCACAGCCCATGCGGAGCGTTACTTATCTATGTAAGATTGACACCGTGACGGAAGAAAATATACCATCACCCATTTTCTCCCCACCCGAAGTGACAAGAAACGAACGAGACCGCCCGCGCTTCTTCGCTTTTTCGAAGCTACAATATATTGTTGAGAGGAATGACTTGCTTCCCCTAGCCTCAAATTATCCATGGATCATGGACTCATCCCACCCGTCACGTTAAGTAATCAATAGAAACGTATTCGCATGTAACATTTGTACTGAGCACCAAACAAAGCATAATGACGAACTCGACCTTGTTGAAACGTTGAAAGGAGATTCTATGACCATTTAAAGTCGAGAGACTTGTACTAGTAAGGCAGACGACAATTTCTTATAGGAATGAGAGGGTGACGGTGTGTAGACAGGGGAGGAAGCATATACATAGTGCAAAAATCAAGTATAATCGATTGAGAAAACAACGAAGGTAACAACGGCGAAACAAAGAAACCACTGGCAATTAATAATGCTCGTTGAATGGCGACTAGCGTGTGTATAGCACGCCTGTGTTTTCCAAGAGTTGCTCCGGATCAATGTCTTTGTGGATCTGCACTTTGATGAGTTTCTCGGTGGCGATACGCTTGTAATCACGAGAGGCATTATTCAAAGCAAGCAAGAGCGCACCGAATGGCTGTTTGAGAGCGAGGAAAAGCCTCAATGCACCTTCGTGCCGGGCATGGTTCAATGGGGGGTTGCCTAGGTCTGCTATATGTCTGAACCAAGGATGCACAAGGACCATGTTGCGCAATGGGGGCAGATCCTCCGCTGCCAGATTGAGCTCAACTTTCTCACTGAGGAACGGTCCCGTTGCTAGGTAGCTGTGGGTGTCTGGATCTTTCGTAATGGTCTCCAGCTGGAACCAGATACATGGCAGCGTGAGACGGCCGTGGTGGAGTGATGGTGGTTGTAAGTCGAGCAGGCGGTCATATAGCTTTATGGCGGAATCGAGATACCTAGAAGGCATGCTCGGAATCAAGGCAGGGAGCTTTGTCTCTTCGATCGGAGGGGGGACATGGAGCGATTCCGGCTCCCCGTATACGGTGATATCAGCAGGAAGACATGTGTTATATTCAGATGACTTCCCCGTCCAAGCCAGGATGGTAACATCTCCGGATTGTGTGAGTAACGCGCCTAGCAGACGACCGAGTGCACGAGACACCTCATCATCGCCGTAGATGGTTTCGATAGTGATCTCGAAGATACCCAATAGAGAGTAGGCAATATCTTCCCTTTTGGTAGCTGAGCGTGTCGAAGCCAGGCGGAGCTTTTGGCGTGCGTCGTCAGACCCAGGCTTCAGGAGGGCGAGATGTTCTGCATTGAGACTAGTGACGAGTTTCATCCCTCGTTGAATGGCAAGATGATTCTTGTGATTAGTGATGTTGTCGGACTGACAACCTAGTGGGATGGGGAGATATGGCTTCCAATCGTGGGTGTAAAAATGGATAACCTTGGAGGCGAAGTACTCCTGTAGGGTCCATGCACGCTTGTTCCACCTACACTCCACAAAGTCCTTTAGTAGCTCTTCCAAAATCTGTATGATAGTGTTGACATCGACGTGAAGTTCTGGCTGATGGTATACACCCTTGAGGTGAACGATCGTGAGCGACGAATCGGAATACCATCGATACATAGATCGCAGCGACATGTTCAACACCTCCTTGTCGTCCTTGTTGATACAACACGTATCACTCCAAGCCCACTGGTAACCGTGTTCGCGAGCCTTGGAACAGAATGTTTGCAACTTCATGTTAGGAAGTGACGACGGTTCAAGTTTGTTGATCGACATCTGCTCGACAGTGTGGAAGTGGGGCTCGCCTCCATCTTCCCATGTATGAGATAACGTAGAGTAGCGGAAATAATCCCGGATGACTTCTTTCCAGGAGGTATCATCACCACTAACTCGCAGCGTTGGGGACAGGACAAGTTCCTTGTATTTCAAGTCTCCTCTGAACGCCTCTGTTTGTTTTTTCTTGTCGCAGAGACGTCCACTTTTGGTATCGATTAGTATATGCGGGCGAGGTTGTTCGAAGGTGTCTTTGATGACCTCGAGTATGACTGTCTTTCTCTCCTCGGGTTTTACACCCTGGCTTTGCAACTCTGCCAACAAGAAGCTTTCAGTGGATGGAAATATAATGCAAAAATATTTTCACCAGCTGATTTGGGATCTTTAGAGGATCCGAATAAGGAGATCACTTGATCTAGTGCTTCAGCTGCTTCCTGAGTGTAGTCTTGGAATTTATACAGCACTGCGTGCTTCTTCTCGAAGCCCCAAGGAATTGATGAGTCTATCTTGATTGCCTGGAACAGTCATGTAAATATAAACATAAGCAGGATTCTGCATGAAAGAGTAATTGTACCTCATCTGCATCTTTCAAGGCCTGTTCCCAGTTCTCCTTACCACCTTCTGCAAGTGCTTCACTTCTCTTGAGTATCGAGATCCGTAGATTTCGACAGCGCAGCGAGGGTGATAAAGGGAGTGAGCTGAGTAGAGACTTACTCAAGTTGAGAAGCTTAAGGCTGTAAAGCTAAGGGGCACTTCGAACCACGTAGTAGTTCTTAGGAGAGAAGAGCCTATTGATTTAGGGCGGAGGCAACGCCCTTATATACTACACAAGATGTTTGTACATATTGTGGTATAGAATGTCGTAGAATGTTCCATGGAAGATCATGTGATATGTGTGGAACATTCTAGAAGAAAGATAAGAATAACTAGCCAATAGCGTAAGTATCTCTTATCATATTTGAAATAGATAGGGTAATAGATGACCCTATCCAATAGCATTAAGTGCTCTTATCTATGACGTCATTGTCAGAGATAGCGATGAATAATCAAAAGATTATGTAAATATAGATTGGTCTAGAATGGACCGGTCTAGGTACGGTAGCAATAAAGTGAAATGGAATACTACCGTTCCAACATCGCTCATCACTCCACAACCTCACCAATAGCTACAACATCAATCCGGATCAAATAGAGACTATCAACCCAATGAGACACCTCTCATCATACTTGCTGCCCTTCAAAACACACATCGCAATCGACAAGAAACACACAATCAAGGAACATAACCAAATCACCACAGGCACAGAGGTATATTACCGTATATAGCAACGGATCAGGCACTGACAGCTTTATAGGTGCAGTGGCCGTATTACTCAAACTCAGCAAGCGACACAAGACACTCCGCTATCACCTAGGAATGGGAACCGAACACATTGTCTATGAAGCAGAAGTGGTAGGACTAACTTTAGCAGCAAAACTCCTCCTCGGCGAACAAGAACTAACTTTACCTATATCCATCTTCATGAATAACCAAGCAGCAATCAAATCCGGTGAACGACCAACTGCTAAACCCAGCCACTACCTGATGGAGCACTTTTCTAGACTGTTACGAACCTCATTCGTAACCTAGCTTTCAACCCCTAGTCTAGGGTTCCCTTCTCGGTCTTCCCCTTTTTCCTTATCCTCTGCACTTATTCCTTTATCTTATCAGGTCACGTGACTCCTTAGTCATCATGGTTGGCGCCCTACAGCCCACGTGACTATAGTCTATTGTTTGCATCTATTGACACTTTTATAGATGCCCTACTTTCCTTTCTAGTTCACAGATCGTATCTTGATAGATCGTTCCCGCGGTCATCGGCATTCAGACTTCATCGCCGATAGATCTCCCGATCTTGTATCATTATCGATCTCGATCCTTTATTGACCCTTTATCTATAGATCTGCCACCGTCCTCGTGTTCTCTCACGGTAGGCTTCTCTTCTACTTCTCCCGGTCCCTGGCTTCCATTCTGCCACACCACGTTGCTTGTGCATTGCCGCCTTTATACTTATATAGTTACCTGTAGTCGCACATCTGCCCTTAAGGCATGGTCCATGCTCTGTACTCCATAGTATTTAATGCAAGGCCTTGAAGTCCTAGACCCCCAGTCTAGTTCTTCTTGGCAGTCGACCACTAAGTCCTGTCTTGAGTACCGAACGGGATTACCTTCATCCCTTATCCCGAGTTCCTTCTATTGTCCGTCGACTGTGCAGGTCTTCTCAGATCAAACCCCGCTAGCGGAATACCGGTGCCTTTCTCGCCTTCGCCATCAGCACATCATTCCCTCCTACCCCTACATTAGGGTTACCCAATTGCTTCCGCTACATAGACTCATATGCAACATATGCAAAAAGCACGAGATTCAGAGATCAGACATCACCATCTGATGGATCGCAGCACACAACGATGTCGAAGGCAACAAAATAGTGGACCTCCAAGCCAAAGAAGCAGCAACTGAAGGCCCTGACATCACAAACCCCAAGCGACTCCCGCTTTATCTCTGCAAAAAACGACTCCCCTTCAGCATATCAGCGCTAATCCAATTAGTGTTTTAAAGTCCGGTCCGGTCCGGTTTTTGGCCTTATTTGGGCAAGACCGAGACCGTAACCGGTCCTGGGAATTTCCTGATTTGGAAAAACCGGACCAAAACCGATCAAAACCGATAAAATCGGTCTTTGTCGGTTTTTGTCGGTCCGGTTACGGTTTGTAACCGGTCTTTCAGGGGTATGGAAAATACTACCGATTCTTGGCTTCCGCTCCATATTTTTATTATGTAAATCGGTTCAGGGGTCGTCGAGATATGACCGTTTTAAAACTGCATGTTATTTCTCGAGTTTAACTAATTAGAAACACATTTCGGAGGACCTGATACCGTGTGAATCACGCTTAGCGGTGGCTGTACCGAGTCTAGCCGATACTCTTGGCGTCCATTTC
>JBBPPG010000601.1:0-19606 GCA_038091855.1 Leccinellum luteum
CGTTGGTGGGGCGGGAGGGTATTACTTGCTGCAAGTTGCTGGGCGTTCGGGCGTTCTTGAATCTTGGCGTGGATAAAGTTTGAACGAGGTAGACTTTCCAGCAGTCCACGGCGGTTCCAATAGTGCAGATCAACTTACGTCCTCGACCTCAATGCTTGGTGGATTATATCGAGTATGTCCCATCCTAGACCCTTGTGCTAAAATCAAGAACAAGGACCGTTACGAAAACGCGTCGCGAGTCCTTGTACTTTGATTCCGTTCGTTTTGACCACGGAGAAGAAACAACGTCGATGGATTCCGACGTGAACATGGTAACCATGGACAAGTGGGTTGGTTAGTAGCTGCCTTGTACTTTTTTTCTTTCTGGTTTGGATGGACGCGAGCGATCAGAAAATACCATTTGACTGAACAAGGTCCGAGTCGAGGCCGCTGTAAGTGAAGTACTTCACTTACACAATGGGCCGTGACCCGGTCTTGATCGTTCAAACCATTCTTTGTCAAACATCAATGAATCAAGCACTTTCGAGGTGCACCCGGAGTGGAGAGGCTACTTCAACTCAAGACCAGAGTTCGAGGAACATTCAAGGATTTCGGAAGGGAGTGAATCAACAGAACGACGGTCTCGACTCGAATCAGAGTCGCGATTGCGAGCGCTCATCTCTCAGACCCTGAAGAAAGATAGACGTTCGAGAGGTACTCTCCCTTTGTCGATGTGGATGAGAATGCGCTGAGCGTAGCAGGCTCAGACACTCATCTCGATCGAGCATGTTCTTGAAACCTTGCAGAAGAAACCGTCATGCGCTCGGACATTGGATTCCTACACCTATACCTCGTGGGCGTAGTCTTCGGAGGACACGGCTCTTCTATACTCGGCGCGCATATACGTCGATTCCGTCGCCTTTGCCGGAATTTCGACCACAGTGGACAGACAATTGCTTGACCTCTGTCGCACATGCTCATATCGTCAAATAGAGACTCGCACACATGTTTGGAGTATCCGGGTTGTACTGCTACATCGAACCTGCTACGATTCCACATGAGTCCGCCTCAGTCGACGCCACGACTCACCTATGACCCGGGACACAATTCGCGAGCTCCTTTCCCTGTTTCATTAATCCAAGATTCGTGTGCTTCATGACGCACCCAGGCAATTGTTAGATCCACTTTCTACGGGTTCGTTGCTAACCGGAACGACATGCTCTTTCACAGGGTGAACACTCGGAATTCTCCTTGACATTCGCAGCTTCACCATTGGCAGATACATTTTGGCCACTGCTTCCTCCTACGTTTTCGGCGTTATGTGGGGAAGTGTCACAAATCTAACATGTTTGTGGTCATCTCCACCAACCATCCGGTCCGACTACCTAACGTACACGTCGTGACCTACGTTCGAGCTCTGGCTACTTCCGGACGGGGACGGGGTAAGGATAGGGCGACAGGACGTTAAGTCATCGTAGATTGAGTCGTTGAGATGTTTGGGGGTAAGGACAACCTGAGGAAGACGCGACGTCGAGTCGTCTTCGTCTTCGTTTGAGTGGTCGAGTCATCGTCGCGCCATCGTTGTCGTGTCGTTGTCACGTTGTCGTCGTGGTGGCACGCCGTTGTGCCGTCATCGCAAGTTCCGTGTGGGCGAAGGAGAGGGGAGAGAGTCAATGAGGAGAGCGAGAGAGTGAGAGTAGGGTGACGACGTGTAGCAACCGTCGTGCGTTCTCGGTTGAATGAGAGCGCGTGGCAGTTGTCACAAGCTGTCTCCGATGTGACAGCTTGGAAGTCAACCATGAGAGGGAGATGGAGAGACTGGGTCACACTCAGGGCAAGGACGACCCGCAGGTAATACCCGCGTCGTGTAAGACGCCCGTGCGTAGGTATCTACTCCCGCCTCGGCCCTCGGGTGCGGGTGCAGGTTGTGTCGCTGGCCAGCTGGTTTGGGACTGAACATGATGAATTGAGGGATGGTCAATGGCGATTCATGTTAGTAGTGGCATACGAATATCCATTCTCGATCATGTGCCTTCTTTAAAATCTATGAAAGCCTGCAAGCGATTCACAGGTTCCGTGTCCCCCGAACCCATATAACCAAACTAAAAAAAAAAAACGACCGCAAAAGGAGCACTCCGGATCACCGAAACTGAGCATGCCCTATCATGCTTTCTATGGAGGATGGATGAATGGAGGCTGAATAAATGGGAGGAAGAGAGAATACATTCGAACGCGAAACCCGTGTCGTTCACCTGCACAGAGCCGATACCACTCTGTGCATCCACAACTCAGCGCAGAGAAGAGAAATGCCCGCGTGATTATAATCCGTACTCGCATCGTCGTCAGGGGTTATTCAAAGCGTTCGCACGTGCTCTCATGTCATTCGGTACAGGAATCTTGGTTTCCAACCGGGCGCCTATAAAGGCCCAAAGCAAGGTCTCGTCGTCGTCGAGGAACTTCAAGATTTAAACAAAAGAAAGCACATCAGTCAGCCCCACGATCACCGGGAGAGTTCAAACCCCTCAACAGGAGGAACGGGCTGCAGGGGGGAGGGAAGAGGAGGAAATCGACGAGCCTGTGATTCAATATCCTGTACCTTGGCGATGATGTGCTGCATGTTCCGACGTTTGTGTTGCTTGTGTCTGATGTATCTCACCAGGGCTCTCTTGGCGCTTTGGCCGTCGACCCCGCAATTTGAGTGACCTGTTGGCTGGCGCGTTAGTAAGACGATGACAAGGAGAGAGGTTTTAGACCGGACCTCGATGCGAGTGCTACCATCGAACGCAAGACACATCGATGTAATGTAGCTAGGCCGCAGTGGGCAAACGTGAGGGGGGAGTGAGAGAGTAGGATGAAGGCGCTGACTTGCGGCCCCGCTATGCCATGCGCTTGAATAAGTACTGTAGGGTAAGGAAAAGGAACAAACCAGATACTCTGTTCCTAGCCACATGGTTTATACAGCAAGACGCAGCGACGCAACACAAAATCAAACGTTGACTTTTCGGCGCGTCCACACGCAATCAATCTAATAGTCTGAACTGGATAACATTGTAATCACGACTTCGAGGTTCGACGTCGGCACGGAGGTTGCCACGCTATCATGAATTCAAAGATGTGACTGCACGGATAGGCAGGGACGGTATCATTGTCGTCGTAGGAGTGGAATCACTTGATCTACACCTGTACAAGATCCAAATTTAGAAAAAAACGAAGGTGATCCAGCGTTGGTACCTTCAAACGACATCGATTCATTTCGCGTTACGGCCCACCCATGGGTGATTCTGCGGACTTATTGCCATACACCAATGAATTTTGAGTTCAAAGTTGTAACTTGTGGGCGGAACCTTTCTCCCACAGAGCAGTTCTACGTCAACGTCAGCTGCGGTGGCAGCTCCATGGAGATTTGGACTCCGCTGACTCCGCTCGAGGCAGGCACGGCGAGGGGTGAACACGTTCGTGGTCTGCCATGGCTAGGCACTTGGCAAACCATCATATGGGCTGTGACCCTATGAGATGAGTGAGATTTCTTTTTCTCTACCGATTCTTCTTTGGTATGAAGGTGAAGTAATCCTACAGCAATTAATATTATGCGATCCCCATAAACCCACACCCCGAGAAGAAACAAGACGGGACCTTGCTGGGCCGCCCCGTACATTTATGATACGAGCATGCACTAACGGAATGAATTCGAGGGGAGCGAAAAAAGAAAGAAAGGAAGAATGCAAAAGAAGCAGCATGAAGTGGCGGAAACATACAGAGCATAGGTTGCATAGAATCACATACAAAGAGAGAAGACATCGGAAGACCGCACCGCACCCCGTACGCCGTCCATCCACCACCGTTGTGCAGCACCGCAACTCAACGTATACCACACCAGCATAGCCGGTACCCCAAGCACGACCATCGATATCAGGATCGCCTGTCGTCATAATCATCGTCACGTCATCCTCAGCACATGAATCTAGCGGCGAGCAGAAGATAGCACAAATAAATGTGCACTCACCGTCGTCAGAAGCCCGATCCTATCCACCAGTCGGCCGAGCGTCACGTCCTGCAGCCACGACCAAAACTCGTCGTGCGCGGTCACGAGCTGGAGACGGAGGTCCCGCATCGCGATCGTACCCTTGGATGGAGTCGGTTCTGTCAACGACAATTAGAAAGGTTTTTCATGCGAAGGGCAATCGGAAACGACATACCAAACAGCTTGAGCACCCCCTCGCTCTCTGTGAGCACCCGGATCGCAAGCGGGGACACATACTCTGGATGGACCGTGTCAAACTTGGCTCGCCGACACGGATCAATCGGCTGTACGTATATTTATATTTTCCACGGTCACCGTCAGCACGGTGGGGGAAACGGAATGAAAACGAAAGACCCACCGCACACCCCTGGAGTGCCCATCTAGCCCTAACTGGGTTCAACGCGAGCCGACCTGCCCGGTCGAGCGGGAAATCGCCCACGAGCGCGCTATGGCGCATCACGAACTCTGTTTCGTCGCATCCTGGATGCCATCCGAGGTAGACGTGCACGCGGACGTGTCTGTTCGGGTTGGGGCACATAAGTCCCGGAACTTGCACACACACACACACACACAGGTAACGCACCTCGGTGGCGGAATCGCCGGAAGCTTCTTGATTATTTTCCACATCCTGTTCAGGTGCTCTTGCGGCGTCGGGCGGAAGAGCGCTGTGATACCGTCGAACGGCGCGTACATGATGTATGGTTTATGCGGTTATGCGTCTCGTGTCGTGGTTGGCGTGTCGACGAACGTTCGTGGGACGGAAGAGTATTACTTGCTGCAAGTTGCTGGGCGTTCGGGCGTTCTTGAATCTTGGCGTGTATAAAGTTTGAACGAGGCAGACTTTCCAGCAGTCCACGGCGGTTTCAATAGTACAGATCAACTCACGTCCTCGAATAGCTGGCAGATTATATCGAGTATGTCCCATCCTAGATCCTTGTGCTAAAAACAAGGACAAGGAGTTACGAAAACGCGTCGCAAGTCCTTGTATTTTGATTCCTTTCGTTTCGACCATGGAGAAGGAACAACGTCGACGGGTTCCGACGTGAATATGGTAACCATGAACGAGCGGGTTGGTTAGTAGCTGCCTTGTACTTTCTTCTTCTTCTGGTTTGGATGGACGCTCGCGAAAACATCATTTGACTGATCGAGAACAAGGTTGAGGTTGCTTGATCCGGAAATCGTTTACCTACAAACCTGCTGAGTCATCAGAGCGACGACGATGTTCCGAGAAGACAGAGAAGAGAACCCTTCGGGTACATACACAACTTATACCATGAATACATATATTCCACAACATCGTACTGTCACAGATCTAATATACCAGAGTCCCCCCGTTTACGGTCGTCATGCGAGCGCGTATAACTGGCTCGACGACATTTAAAGGTAATAAAACAAAAGACGAGAGAGAAACGGAAATGTACGTTTAAATAATGAACGGCGAGCGTAAGGAGCGATAGACGATACATAGGCGTACGATATGATACGATGTGGATATGCTGGACAATGGTCGTGTGCTATACATGCACAGAGTCCGAAGTTCTTGCGTGTGTGCGTGGATGAGTCAGTCGTGAAGAGTCAGCAGGAAAACGAAAGGAAATTTAAAAAAAGTCAGCGTGTGGTGTCGTGAGGTAGGATTACAAGAAATCGACGGGAGGAGATACCGGATAGGATATAGGGGAATGATGGATGATCGGAGATAACGTGAGACTCGGATCCAACGGAACGCGAGGAACGCGAGGAACATTAGATTTGCAGTGCGCGGTCGTCAAGTGGGTCGGGGTGACCGACGGAACGGGGAATGTACCACGACGGGGGAGGCTCGCCTGCTATACTCAGAAAAAGGTGACGAACCCGAAGGACACGAGGACACCGAGCAATAATGAGAGAACCACGCTGCGCGGGCCACCAATGGCTCTGAGAGCACTGGAACCATTAGGTCCCGCCGAAACAGGGACGCCACCCGCGCTCGAACCCGTATTGCCTGGGAGACAGATCCATTTACCGCACAAATGTAACCAAGAGGGGAACATACCATTCAATCCACTGGCGAGTTGGGCGAATCCAACTGACGGTGGGTTTGCTTGGTAGACAGAGTAGACGTTCTTGAGGAAGGTGTCGCCAACGATCCAGGTTGGGGCACCATCAGTGTTGCCCCCGACGGTGTTCCCAATGTCGAAAATGGCACCGGCACACAGTTGGTTCGAACCAGATCCGCTGACAGGGCCGAGGTTCATATCAGCAGCACTGATGGGCCAGTTGGTACCACCAAAAGATATGGAAACGGAAAGCTCAGTGCTGCATGCTGTACGTCGGACACAAGTTCGTGAACAAGCACCAGAAAGAAATACAGGCAACACTCACGAAATGCGTACATGCCCGCATACTGGCCATTCAACGCAACGGAATTGGGAACGTTTGACCAAATTTCCGCGACAAGTGAAGTTGGCGCAGCAATAAGCGTGGTGCCGGTGTCGATGGCTGCAAGACCTTGACTGCTCGAGACAGAGACTGACTTGCCTTGGATCGACAGGGCTGAAAATAGAGATAATCAGGGGATGAATATTTATATGATGTCAGAATGGGGGCTCACATGAAACCTGCTGGAGCCAATAACCAGGCGAAGTCCCGCTGGGCATGTTGGTGAACTCGATACTTCCCGAGTACAGACTTGTGTTGGTGCCTCCGAGGGTAAAGGTTCCGCCCGGGTCAGAGTTCGCCACCTTCCCGTCGATGTTGCGCTCAAGGTAGAAACTAAATACGGGGGAAGATAGGCTGCTCTGGTTATAAAGCGTCTCCCAGAAGGGGGTGGTCTCGAGGGAAGAGATGGATTGCCAGCCAAGACCCATGATGCCCGACAGGCCATCAGTGAGCAGGCCGTCAGTGGTATCTACGACGGAAACTTGAAAGGATGTAAGACAAGAGACCTCACCGAAATAAACGGAAAGAGTACGTACGCAATTCTTGAGTCAAGGTAAAGCCAGAAAATGTGACGGTGTCCTGGGAGACGTAACCAGCGACTTGACCGGAACCGTAGGTGATCTCGAGAACGGACGACCCGTTTTTGTACGACGATGATTTTGTGGTCGTGAAGAGGGGGATTCCGGAGCCGCAGATGGAGCATTGCTGTGTAGCGACCCACAGATCGGAGGAACCTAGAAGCGAATTGAAGGGAAATTCCGGATGCAAACCAAACAAGCGACTTGCCAGTATCGAGAATCAAATTCATCGATTGACCACTGCAAAAAATATTAAGATGAAGAGAAGTGGGGGTAACAAGGTACAGACGGTGTTCCGACGCTGACGACGGCAGAATAACTAGCATCGTTTTGCTGTAGAACGGGGTATGAGCTGGTTTATAAGCACCAAATCTAGGAGACGAACCTCGTCGGTGAGCGAAGAAGAAACGGTGGATCTCTTCCTCTGTTGGTTGACGGGCTGGAAGCCGTACTTGAGTCTGATGGAATCCATCATCTGAGGCAACTTGGTGACACGTTCCTCGGGGGTCATTGTACGTCGGACGAGTGGAACATGGATGGGAAAGTCCTCGGCTACGGGTGCGGGCGCTGCCAGAGCGCAGGGTAGGAAAGCGAGGGCCAGGAGAGAAAGCATGGTAGGGGGTGAGGAAGGGCCGTTAGCAGTAGAACTCGTTGTTTATAACGAGCCATATTAACGAAGACTGTGCAGGGCTGCGCAGCGTGTGCGCGCGCTTTTTTTAAATCAGATGCAAGTCGTGGTCGTAGTTGTCTTGGCAGGTGCTTTGTCTTTGATAATCTTCTAAACATTGTTCGGCTAGACCTGTATCAGGGGTCCAGGAACGTGAGCGAGTATCAGAGGTCCTGTCCCCCTCATATTCGATGTGCTCGGAGGCAGAACTTAGTTGATCCAAATGCCATGAAACGATTCGCTGCGACGTCCTCACCGCCGCTCTCGCTCTCGCCCCAGCACAAAAAACCAAAAGTAACCGATGGACAGACCAAGGAATCAGAATGGACCTTAATAACGAATCGCTTCGAGAGACGCAGGGCCAAAAAGGCCAGAAAAATTGAGGCAAAACACGATGTGTGTGTCATCTCATCGCCTGCTTGCGTGCTCATCACATGCGTGCATGCATGTAACCGCCGATTTTTCTACCTAGGCTGCGATGCCGCGATTCATGTATGTGAACAGTGAAATCGTTAAGAGAAGGGACGCGATACATATCGACGTAAGTTTCGCTACATCCAAGTTGCTGCTCGTCTCACAACCAACAAAGGACGTCCGCGACCTCGTCCTCCACACCATCGCAGACTCTCCCCCGCCCAACTGGGTCAAAATCGAAGTGCGCGCTTTCTTCTCTCCCTGTCTTCGAGTACTCACAGCTCCCAGAACAATCGCTCCATAGAAAAAGTCGTCGTGCTACTCATACCAGGCATACTCCCCGACTTTCTTGCCCTCCCACCCCATCCCACCTCTGCGACCGTCAACCCGAACATCCCGATTGCGATACCCCTCCCAGATGACTCGCAAACTTCGCTCCCCTTCATCGCTTCTACTTTTAGCCATGCCTGCCCAACACGCGCACCCGGCGACCAGACCAGAATGTACTCTGTCCTCGGCGCGTTCTTCCAAGGGCCCGTCAGCGGAGAGGAGAAAAAGAGGCGCATCGAAGCCCGGATTGCCTGTATGCCATTCATCACTCGACTGACAGCCCCTGACAGAGTCTCTTTGCAGCAGAACGCGCGTTTGACAAGGAACCGTCGCTGTACTTGCTTTCGCTGCAACAAATGATAGAGAATGACTATCCGATACCGTCGTACATGGCAGACGTGTTCGAGAAGCCACAAGGTTGGGTAGAGACACCACAACCTTCGACTGAATCCATACTGCTCCTCCCGCCTGACAAACAACGTTCACGAGTGTATGCCATCGATTGCGAGATGGTATGCCTTCGTTTGCTGCTCATTGCCCCTCACTCACCCCGTGACAGTGTTTGACCGAAGACGGCAAGGAACTCACTCGCGTATGCGTCATCGACTACGAGACCAGCGTCGTCGTGTACGATACTCTCGTCAAACCACCCAAGCCCGTCATCGATTACCTCACAAAGTAACGTCACATCTTTCCGTTCCTCTCTCACCACCAACCACGTATGTAGATGGTCAGGCATAACGGAAGCGGGTCTCGCAATGGCCACGACTACTCTCGCTGAAGTCCAAGCCCATCTCCTCACTATCCTCGCACCCCAAGGCGGCCCCGTGTCCATCCTCGTCGGCCACTCCCTCGAATCCGACCTCAAAGCCCTCCGAATCTGCCACCCCCTCTGCATCGACACCGCGCTCATGTACCACCACCCACGTGGCCGGCCGCTCAAACCCGGGCTCGCCTGGCTCACCAAAAAGTGGTGCCACCGCGAGATCCAGACGCGTGGCGAGGGCGGACACGACCCCGAAGAGGACGCGGGCGCGTGCGTCGAACTCCTCAGGCTCAAAATCCAAAATGGCGTTGGCTTCGGCGAGTTTAAGACAGATTACGAGAGTATATTCGAGCGCATGGCCAGGGCGAGCGGGAGGGGTGAGAGAGGATCGATCAGGGCTGCCGTTGTGGACCACGGGAACCCTGGTGTGATGCATGGCGCCAAGGCAACGACCGTCATTGGATGTACGAGCGATCGTGAGGTGCTCGAGGGTCTCGTACAGGCCGTGCCTGTACACGAGTTCCTGTTTGGGCGGTTCACGGGCATCGCGGACACCATGGGATGTAAGTGTAATCACCATTTTCTTTCGGGACGATTGAACCATCCTTCCTCTACTAGGGTTGACGCCCAAAGCGATGGCGGATGCGCCCATTGGAGCAACCTCACAGCCACAGCCGACGGAGGCCTCGCCAGAAGCCCTCGCAGCTGCCCAAGCGACTCTAAACGACCACCTTGCAGCATTGTACGCCTCCCTCCCGACACGCACTGCGTTAGTTATCTTTTCAGGCCACTCGGACCCACGCCGCATGGCGTCTCTGAACGCACGCAAGATCGCATTCGAGTCTGCAATCAAGGGTGGTAAAAAGGCCGAGGAGATGGACCGGTCCGAGTGGTGGACTGCTAGCGACGGCAGAGAACTCGAGGAGGCAGTGGAAAAGGCCAAGCAGGGGTTGTTGTTTCTCGGCATCAAGACATCTTAGGTCTTGGGACACGTGTAGTAGGCATGTCTCTTGGCGTATTACACACATTGTATGAGGGCGTGTGATTGACTGTTTAACACCTCGGGTTGACGCCTGGAGTAGATGGATAAGATGATCTCGGACCTTTTTTTTGCCTGGTGCGTTTGATTCTTGGCTACGCACGATCGTGCGTGTGAGTTCAGAACCAACTCAAGTATGGTCCTGGTCCTGGTCCTCTTGATCCCAATCCAGACCCAGGACCTCCTCGCGCCCGCCACGCACAGCACGTTCGATAGCCTCTGCGAGTTCTCGGAACGTGCGCGTATCCGCATCTTTATCCGAGGACATGGCGTTAGCGTTCTTGTTCTCGAGGTGGCTGCTCCTGCCGTCCTCGTTATCGACACCAAGCGCACGCCGGAGAGCTCGTTCGCGATCTGGGCCGCGGAGAGCGTCGATAGACATGAGGAACGTGCGGAGACGGGGATGTGATGTGAGAAGTGTGCGGATCGTCGGGGAGGTAGCTGTGTGCATATATGCGTGTATGCGTGCTAAAATGGGACGAGGAAGAGCGCAAGGACAAAAGGACCCACCGATAGCTTCGTACTGATGCAGCTGGAGTGGTTTAGGGTCGTCCCGGGTGAGCGGGTCGGGGTACGCCGAGGTGTCGGGGACGTATGGCCATTTGAGGGAGGTCAGAGGGCGGAGCGAGGTCGGGTCTTGGAGGGGCTCTGGGTCGTTGGACTCGGTGTTGAGATTGGCTGCAAGGGATATCAAACATCAGTGCTAGCAGACAAAATGGGAGAGTGGGGGCGTACCTTCAACAAGTGGCACGTTTGCATCCGTGACCGGGGCGTTGGTGGGAGCAGAACCAGACAAACACGTCTCTGCGAGGACGGTAAGCACGACTTGAAAACTATGCGTCGAAAGACATACCTACCTCGATGTTGTTTGTAACACGCGACGGAGCAGCTTTTTTTTCAACGGTGAGAACCTTTGTTTTGTAGGATGGCACAACGGGATCTTACTAGTCGGCTCTGCAAGACGCGCACGCGTATTTTGGTTCTTCGTGGCGACATATGACGCAGGGCGGTCGAGGACGAGGCATGAATCAGAGGACAAGAGTCCAACGCTGTGAAACCAAGTAACTTCTCGGACCGGCTTGGGCCGGTCTAGGCCCGACATTGTTTTCGGTTTCAGTCCTATTTCGTTCCGGTTCCGATCATTTCCGAGTCGTTCTTCCTTCGTTCGCTCGTCTTCTTCGAGTCGAAGACCTTTGGCAGTCAGGTACTTAGTTCAAGTTCATCGGCGTGTGTGTAGCACGCGTCGACCGTGACGGTTCCCGTCGTCGTCTCTTGTCCTTTCTCTCGTCGCTCGCGCACGCATTCAGCATGGACGGACGGGCACGGCACGGACTCCTCCGAGTCCTCGTCATATTTTAATGGTACATACGTCGCGGTCGAGTCGACGGCGACGTTTCCACCAGCGCGGCGTGGCGGCAGAGCCTGCAATACCGTCGACGTTTCGCGGCGGGCATCACGTGCAGCTGCGGGCGGCGCGTCACGGGATCCAGCAATCTACTTACTTTGAGACCCGGGTCCCGTGATTCTTTAGAATCCAGGACGTAGGATTGGTACTTCGTTCGTCCGTCTTACAATCGCTCCAGAGCAACTCACGTCTCGTGTAAACCCATTCAGCGAGACGAGAGAGGTCGCTTTCGAACTACGGTTCCCGCTCGCTGTATTCCAGACTACTACACTCACTCCGTTGGACGCATCGGACGACCCCTCCATCTCGTCGGATTGAGCCACCAGACTCCCCATCCCCCCATCCTCAGACTCATAGCCCGCCTGCGCCTGATCGTGCGGAAGATCCTATTACCGAAGCAAAATGCAGCGCTTTCTCCAACGACACCCATCTCCTGCTCCCTCTACGTTGACTTTATACTTCTCGTATTGGAAGCCTGGTCTACGTCTTGATCTTGGGGTTAACGAGATCAACGTTTCACCTCATATGAATGTCAACCGCTTGAGAGAGCTGGTAGCTCAAATGATTAGCATCAAGGCAATATCACTGTATCTGTACAAGATACCCGATGGCAGTCCGCTACCTCTCAAGGATGTAGGCACCACTAAGATTTCCTTATCTGATCTCGGTCAACCCTCGCCCATCAACCTTTCGCTAGAAAACGTTTTCCAGTCACCACCCGCAGCGGACAATCTCCACATTGTCGTCGTCAGCCCCAGTAGGTTTACTTATTTGGTTACTGGAGCACCAAGCATTCACTTCACCGCCAGCAGATAACCCCTTGATTGTCCGTTACTGGATTCGGGGCAGCCGCTCGGAAGTTGCAATCAAGCTTGAAGTGCCATGGCGAGTAATGGTGACGGATCTCCTTCGTGCCATACGGGAGAAATCCGATTGTTTGGGCGGCGTATCACCGGAACGACTGGAACTCTACAAGTTCTCATACAGCCAAATAGAAGAAATCGTTCTAGGTGCAGAGCGGGGCCACTTGCTCCCGAAGACTGAAATGATGGGGATTGTGTTCGATGACGTTCCGCTGAATGAGCCAGCATGTGTCGTTGTGGAAGTGGTTGGTTTGAGTAAATCTCCTTGTTCTGTTTCTGAAGCAGCGTTTTTTCTAATTATGTGGCAGGGGATAAACATCTACCGGATTGGGATATTATGGAAAGGGCTTCGAAAAAGCCAAAGCTTGCCCCGTCAAATTTTGGCCCTTCGGATTACCTTGCAGCCCAACAAAACATGGACACACGTTTCATTGATGGCCGTCGCGTCATTGGACCCCGGGACAAATTGTCGGACGGTGGGCCTCCCCATCCGGACAAAATGCTACCACCTCTCGAAGTGCTATACACCGGATTCGGAGAGTTCCTGGATACTTACCGCGCCGAACGCGAGAGCCGGGTTGGAGGATTGGCTGCCCTCAGATATGAAATCGAGGCATTTGCAGAGGAAATGACTGGCGTCTACTCAGAAGAAAGTTCAAGGCAATCCAAGGGTTTGATGCGTCTCAACAACATAATGTATGACTCTCCCCATCCAACGACGGTGGCATCCAGTATCGACAAAGTCACGACCGATGGTCATTCTGTCTATGGAGACTACAAGATACCTTGTTTTTTTGTAGAATTCAAGAAAGAGGAGGCGGAGTCAAAGGCCATGCCTGTCATCCAAACGGTTCTCTACTATCAACGTAGCATCAATGCGGTTAAGCAGAGGTATAGAGAGCTGATTCACTGTTCGAGATTTCCAGTACTTGGCATGACTATTGTTGGTGCGTCTGTCATCTCCTCTGAGGGACACTTATTGACAATTGTTAATTTCGCTAGGTCCTGTCGTTACGTTTTATGCTATGGCTTGGGTTGGCTCGGTTGTTTACTTTCCTCTGACGCCCGGGATTTCGTGTGTCTCCCGTGCAACTGGTGGTGATGATCTATGCGCACTCCATGGTGCTTTTATCGCAGCGAGAAACCTCCTTGCTCGGATCGAAAGAGATGCAGAAAAGCTCTCTAAAGCATCCCACCCTTCACCCCTTTTGAGCCATTTCTATCCCGACATCGCGAAGCTACCCTCTCTTGATCTCAGTATTTCCATCGACTTCCAGATCATCGACATATTGCACCCCGGTCTTGACCGGATTTTATACCGTGCCAAGTCTAGGCCTTCTGACCTGGACCTCGTCATCAAAATCACGCGCTCGTACTCAATAGACTTGCATGCCTTCTGTGCAAATCGTGGTCAAGCTCCAACGATTCGCGGATTCAAGAAGTTTCCTGGCAATATTGCTGTCGTAGCGATGGATTACATCGAGGGTGGCTACCTAGGGCAAGAGGGTTCTCAGGAGTTCCGAAACAAGATGGCCGAGCAGCTCAAACAACTCGTCAAGGACTTCCACGCTGCTGGTTACGTTCACGGAGACTTGCGTCCGCCAAATATTTATTGCACTGCAGATGAGATCAAACTGCTCGACTTTGATTGGAGTGGGAAAGTCGGGGAGGCATTCTACCCGCCTCAGCCTCTGAATAAAGCGCTCGCGGAAGGGCGTAATATGGACAATTTGATGATCACGCAGGATGATGATGAGCGCACATTGAAAATGACATTAGAGTCTATCGGTTGTTTTTAAAAAAATTTCTAACCCTGGTTTTGTTTCATCATGCCAATGTCAGTCAGGAGCGGAATCCACCACGGGTAGTTGTATACTACGCTTCCAATTTTCTTCTCACAGACACCTTGTTCGACGAGCGAGGTGAGCTGTTACCTACACTACTCACGGAACTACGGCTAACGTACAATGGTAGTCTTTTCGTTCCAACCAGGTATTTACCTCTCACAGGCACCTTGTTCGACGAGCGAGGTGAGCTGTTACCTACACTACTCACGGAACTACGGCTAACGTACAATGATAGTCTTTTCGTTCCAACCAGGTATTTACCATTACTCTACTTTTCAGTGAGGTTGTCATTGTGGAAAATTTATGTCGAAAACACATCTCACTCGGTATTCGCATATCTTCTCAGCAACAACCCGGAACTCGTCGGTAATGACACCGTTCGACTCCAATGACCGCGTGCTACATTTTCCGAACCGACCGATGTATATTCTACAGCTTTTGAAAATGACCTAAACCTAACCTAAATAAATAAATCGTCAGTATTCACTCAGTGATGATACCAATCGACTCAGTGGCTATGCGCTACATTTTCCGGTCTGACCGATCCAGAAAATCCAACTTTGAAATTTTTGATTTTCCGAGCCTTCATTTTTTTTGCTGTCGGTCATGTCGGATCGTGTTCTTCAAGCACTTCCAAGTCGATTGGTATTATTTCCGAGACGTTCTGAGCTTGCGTTGATAAGATATGCGAATACCGAGTGAGATGTGTTTTCGATATAAATTTCCCACAATGACAACCTCACTGAAAAATAGAGTAATACGAGTTTTGTTCACGCACGACGACGAAGTCCTTTCGTTCCGTTTAGTCACGACCATGCTCGACACGCTGCACTAGTTCCGTGGTGGTAGATTTTGACTGATCGTTTATCGACGATCCTTGTGATCACGTCCAACGGCTCAGGGACACCACCGGACTTGCTCGTTACGCACTGTTGGAAGTTTCCTGGTATACACAGAAACGCTCTAATGTTAGGGTACTTACATGCGATTAAATCAGTTCCACGAACCCCAGAAGGCTGCCATCGCCTCCAAGCTGGTCTCGCTCCTGCTATCTCTCGCACCCTCAAGTAAGCTCCTATGTTGACCTTCCTCGAGACTTTGACTCCAGATCTGGAACTGGCGCGCTCATGTGCCAGGGAAGAAATGGATGGTATATAATCTAAGCTTAGCCCGAGCTTCAATTGGCTAGATAGGTGTTTCACAAAAGACCATCTGAAAAACTTTATTTGGGAACTCGGAAAGGAGGAGGGGTGAGTTCCGTCTTCTCGATCCAGCTCCGCATCTCTACAGATTCGTCCTGCAATTGATTTCGCTCGCGGGCGTGCACAGCAATGCAAGTATGCTACGCCGCAACTCATCGTCGATGTGTTCTCCTGACATATTCCACAGCCGAGTTGGCGGAACGCTACAAGACCGAGGCAATATTGCTTGTCTAGGTCAACCTCGTCCAGCGTAAACTTGAAGAAAAGGAGATCCGTTGTAGTGATGCACCGAGACCGAAGCGCGATGGGGGCACGACGGGTAGAAAAAACAGCGAACAGTAGGCTAAGGACACGTCAAGACGGTCCCACGTCCATCCTCGTCGGCCACTCCCTCGAATCCAACCTCAAAGCCCTACGGATCTGTCGCCCTCTCACCACCTTGTGATGTTTTATGCCTCCCTCTGGTTATCTTTTCTTACCCGTGCCGCATTGCGTCCCTAAACGCGCGCAAGAAGAGCCTTGAAGAACACAACACTTTTCTCAAGTACACTCGGCACCCTATGTTCCTACATATCCACCTTTACCTATGTAGTATTTACAATCACAGCATCGAGGTATCGCCATGGTGGTTTTACCAATGCGTGAGCTGGACATCACAAATACGACATCCCTACCCTTTCACACGAAACCTCACTCGCACTCATTTTACTGCCATTACTACCACCGGTGGAAAACGTGTCTATATGTATGTACACTCGCTAGTCAGAACATTCTAGGACAATGCATGCCCGCCAGCTAGACATATTATCGTGTTTCGTCAGACTCTACTACAGCATTTCTCGCCCTCTGATAATCTCTCCCCTTGATTTGCTGTCCACAGCCTGCAATGCGGCGGTCAGATCAAAATGGAAGAACGGTATCGCATCTATCACTGGCAGAAGCGGTGAACGCTCCGACACCTCTTCGTCACCACGAGACAAGAAATATCGAGAGTTAACGGGTGCTTCGATATCCAGTGGTGGAGTCCCCGAACTCGTCTTCCAGGATTCTGTGTATTCGTAGCTATACTTGAGAGTGCGTGTAACCTCCACGGATACTTCTTCGGATGGCGTTCTACTGGTGCCAAACCCACCGGCGATCAACGCCTGTCGTATCCACGGTAAAAGAATCGACGCAAAATGGAACTAAAGAGGTCACTAAGAATAACAAGGAGGAACCTGGTTCGTAGATTTACTGACCTCCACGGACGAGTTGTTGGTCCAGCGTTCGATTTCCTGACGAGCATCGATCAGTGCTTGCACAGCTGTGGTGTCGATCTGCGATCTAGAAAAGCTCGTGTTTAGCGCCACATCAACGTCGAACCCGAACAGGATGTGTTTACACTGCAGAGAAGTCTAAGATAATCGCACGAAGCTTGGGTTTCGCGAGGTTTGTTGCCTGAGTTGATTCGGCTTCACCAGCGATAGGACCTGCATCGTTCCAGGGACGATCCTGGGCTTTGATCGCACCGAGATCAACGCCGCGGCGCATGTTCTCCTTCACATAGTCTACCAGTGCAGAGTTGATGATCGAACAGTTGGGGTAGAGGTAGCTCTCCCCGAAGCGGTAAATGATAACGCCAGGTGCAGGTGGCTCGACCTTGAGGTCGGGGTAGGTAACACCATCGGTTCGAAGAGGAACGAAAACTTCACGAGTTTCTCCGTCATTTCGGGGGTCAGTGACTGTAACCTTTCCGAGGAAGTAACCGCGAGGATGGGCAATCCGGAGGAGCAATAGGACCAGTGACGCGATGATCGAGATATAGATACCGTTTTCCACAGTGGATAAAACAGTAACCAAAACTGCCACGAGCCAGATGAAAAACTCCAAGGGTGAGACGCGCCAGTATGTGTACACTTGAGCGGGTGGCATTACGAGATCAGCCACAGCATGTATGATTACTGCTGAGAGACCAGCGGTGGGGATCCAGAAGAATGCTGGCGTAAGACCATACAGTGCAACAATGACCACCGCAGCGGCTACGATACCACTGGCAGGTGTGCGGACGCCAGACTTGTGTTGGAGTGCTGAGCGTGAAAATGATCCAGTAGCAGGAAAAGCATGGAATACACTTCCGATAGTGTTGGTGATTCCTATGGCTATCAGCTCTTGGTTAGGATCGATTTTGTAATTGTTTACTCGGCCAAATGCTGAGGTTGTATGTACATCAACACTTTCTTTGCATACACACATTCAGACACATACCCTTTGCGATTGCGATGTGTTCCAACAAGAGGATGATAGTAGCAACTGGCAGCTGGGATGCAAGAGCTGACATCAACTCTGGGTCAATCTCGACCATACCAACGTTCTGGAAACCCCTGGGGACAGTTTCGAGAATCCTTATGGGATATCCGGACTTGGTTTTGCGATTGCAGCAGTACAACCAGGCTGCGATGGTTAAGACCAAGATTACGAACGCATTCCTAGCGACCATGACGAAGAAAAATATGCGATCTGACAAGATGGGTCAGTTGTCAAAAAACAAGCTCGTGGACTACTCCTTCACTAGTTCGAGGGAAGTGCTGTTGAAGTCTTGTACAACTTATGCGAATGGCATAGAGTGCAGCGAGGCCAGTGAGACCCCAGGCAGCATCAAGTTTGGTTCTTGGTAAGCCCTTGAGGGTATTGATGATGACCTCGTATGGGGCGGCTCTAGTGCTAGGGAGAAAAGGTGGGATCATGACAAGTGGTTTGGAAGGGATGACTCACTTGAAACCCGAAATGCCCATCAACCCAGGAAGTTGGCTGCTGACAATGTTGATGGCCGAGCCTGTAATAAAACCACTGACGGCCGGTGCAGGAATGAACTCGACCAGCCACCCAATCCTCAAGAGCCCGATTGCAAGGACGATAAAACCACAGATGAATGCCACCGTCGTTGCTATTTCTGGTGACTGCCATTTACCGGGGAATTTGGAATCGACTGCAGCGATGAGCTGGGAAGTAGTGAGAGACATTACAGCGACTGGGCCGATCGATATATCCTTTGATGTGGCGAAGAGCTAGACGTGGGTGGATGGTATCAGTCCACATGACATTTTGTGAAAAGTTGAGTCGATCACGTACACAGTATATCAGAACTCCAACGAAGGAAGAATATAAGCCGTACTGCGGGGGAAGAGTGGCAAGCTGGATTCGAGAGGTTACAATTTCAACTTAGGTGGGGAAAAGACGAGCTATTTACCTGCGCATAAGACATTCCTTGAGGAACGAGCACAACACCAACGGTCAAACCGGCAATGAGATCACCCGTCAACCATCCGACATCTAGCAGGCGTAAGTGACATGGAGCTCTGGCTCCGGGGAGGGACCTACTATAGCGGTTAATCCAGCCCATGATAGGAAACAAGCTGCAGAGGTAATTCACAATCTGGAGGAGGCAGCAAGCGGGTTGTTGTGAATGACCCTTCTTTCGACGAAAGCCCTGAGTCACTGACAATGTGGCTCAGGCCATTGATCCTTTCCCTGACGGCGGTAGTGGAGGGCATAGCAGATACGTCACCCTCATCGAGATACGCTATATTGATATTCTTGACACGCTTTCCAGAGGATGCCATGATAACAAAGCGCAGTAGAAGGGGCCACAGGGAGAATACATCATGCCAGCAATCGAGTGCGCTGCTTATATAGTCCTGAAAAAGTCCAGCAGAACCGTGGCCCGAACTGTATGGAAAAGGGCATCAGCAAGCACGCCATCTGAGCCCGATATGATCATATCAAGAGACTGACGAAACAAGTTCTCCGAGTCGATGATGATAACACACCGGGGTTTCCAATATTTTGAGTCGCTCAGAATACATCTCAAAATGTAATTGTATTATAAAATATAATGGCTATCTATTCTGAGGTTACACATAAGCTTAAATTTCATGTGGTCCCATAATATGTCCCATAATATTATATAATGTAATTACATTTTGAGTCTCTCAAAAGATATTTGAAAATATTAAAAGTCCGGCAGAAGGAGCCAATTCTGTGCCAACTTTGCGGGACGAATGCTTCCTCCGCCGGACTTTCAATATTTTCAAATATCTT
>JBBPPG010000602.1:0-19581 GCA_038091855.1 Leccinellum luteum
ATCAGCCAGTCGAGCATCGCAATAGGTGTCTACGCTACATCGCGACACATACCAGGGGTCCGTTTCGCTGGTGTTTCTCACCCCAGGCTGATCGGCACCGCACCATCCCACGAGCTCCTCGCCACCTGGAACAAACGCGAGGTCGGTTTGATCAAGGCCAATGCTAACGCCATGCCTCCCGTCGCATATGGGCCCCTCGTTAATGGGTTCCAGATGACGTGAGAGATAGAGTTCACCGTGAGGGCGCACGTACCATTCCTGGACGTGAGCATGGAGGAAATTGTGATGTGAGTGATTTGACCGCGCTGGTGGCTGTATGTGCGTTGTTGATAATTTGAAATAGATCAAGAACCTTTCCAAGTAGGTTGTTATTCATCAAAGAGTGTCATTCTCATGGTGTTTCCAGGGGATCTCGATGCTATTTCCCGGTCTTCGTGAAAGGAGCGAACCTTTCTGTTGGCGACTTGCACCTCTCGCAAGGTGATGTACGTGGACTACTTGTCGGAAGTATACCCTGTGTTATTGAAGGCTCGCATTTATGTAGGGAGAGGTATGACTATCGCTTATCACCACACGTCAGCGCAGTCTTAGCTGACGTCTGAATATTGAATCACCAGCTCTCCTTCTGTGGTGCCATCGAAATGGTGAAGGTTTTTCCACGCTTCCTGGATACGCGTGGCTCACTGCGCTTGTAGGCCGGCATCGTCAAATTCAAGACCAGCATCATCAAGGGTGGTGTCGAGAAGTTTGCACTGAAACAGCCCATTTTCTTGGTTCGTGATCCGTTAACCATCCCCTGTGGACCCGTTGTACTCGGCCAAGGTAATCCGTGTCAACCACTCTCTTTCGGCAGCCTTACTGAACAGATCCTAGCTCACCTTTGAGGGTATCAGCGTTGACATTCGTGCGTAAGATATCGTGTCTTCGTTCTTTTACTGATAAAAGATCAGACGGTGATGGGAAGCAATACAACATGGACGCGTAAGTATCGTATGCTTTATGAACATTTCTATGGTGTTGACGTGCCTTAGTACGGTGGCGTACAAGCAAGCAGCCCTTAACGCTATCGCGTATTTGCAAAAGGCATGCTATCAGTGGATGTAGTATATCCCATCACTGACGTTTGTCGTACTAGATCGGCTATAGTAAGTGATAATATAACCTGGATCCTGTGCGTTCGGAGATGACGGATGCGCCATACAACGACGCACCTAGCCCGCGAGCAAGCATGTGAGTACCACCGTTTTGTTTCTCCACGATGCGCCAGGTTACGTTCTGACAATCGTCATTCTTTTTAACAGATCTTCTTCTCTCGGCAGCACCGGTTGAGAGCCACATCGGCACTATCGTGGTACGTGTCTGACTTCCCACTCGGAATGTGTAATGTAGACTGTTGAAACGTTGATCCGTGACAGGACTCTCCCAACGCCTGCGTGACACTCGCGCTGCCTCTCGGCATCTTTGAGAACGTATGTCCCGCTTCACCCTGTTTACACTCGAGTGATGACCGTGCTGAGCTAATTGCGTTGTTGTGCAGGATATCTTGCCCAAGGAAGAGGGCCTGAAGAAGCTCGACTTTGGACAGTGTGCGGTCCGCAGCGACGGTCTGCTTCAGCGCACGATGTCCACTCTGCGGAACCCGAAACGGCGAACAGATTTATGAATACTTCAGGGGAATTGAGAGGACGAGCTTGTTATGCTTGTACATACATACGACATCTTACTCTAGTCAATGAAAAAGAAGCAAGAACGTGCATACACAAATGCGTTGCTGAACAACGGCAACGCGTAGGGAGCCACGGCACCAGGAACGCAACCACTTGACTAACCCGAGACCCTGTGTAGCGCATACCTCCTTGCCTTCGATACAGCCCCCGGATTCATGTCGCACGCCCTACATCAGCAAAACTACAAAAAGTCTGATTGTACTGGAGTGTACTGGAATGACTTGAGCCAGTTAGCAAGAATTATAGAATAATAGCAGACTAGGTCAATAAGCTATGACAGCAATTTCATTGAATATGAAGGAAAGTAAGTCAGTCCATACAGTGGTACAAGAAAGCTAGTATACCAGTAGCCAAGGATTTTAGAAGATTCAATACGCTAAGTAGCCTATATATCTAGAAATCTAGTTATCCCAGAAATCTAGTATGACATTGAGCCAGAGTTCCAGTCAACTCAGTAAAACAAGTAAACAAGTAGCATGGTATTCTAGTCACTAATCAATTCCAGTACCTTAGTGACTCAGTATTCAAGACACATCAATAAAATCAGTAGTTAAGTAGGCAAGTGTTGTGGCCATCCAGTAATTTCAATACTACCAACATTCAAGTAGTACAGTCATCAAGTGTGACAGTAATGTAGTCATTCAGTATTCCATAATGTGAGTGAGATCAGTTACAAAGAACTGTAGTACACTGGTACACCATTCCATCCAGAATACAAGTACACAGATACATTAGAAAGCCCACACACACTAGTAGACAAGCTAATCCAGTACATCAGTAACAGGTCAATCCAGTACACAAGTCAATCCAGTCACTAGGACTACAAGTACAACAAGTACAACAAGTACACCAGTACTCAAATTAATCCAGTACTCAAGTTGATTCAGTACACAATTATAATCCAGTACACCAGTACAGCAGGACAAAGTATACCAGCACACCAGAACTCAAGTAAATCCAGTACACAAGTAAATCCAGTACTCCAGTATACCAATACTCTAGTACAACCAGTTAATCCAGTACACCAACACTAAAGTGAACTTAAGTGAATCCAGTACACAAGTAAATCCAGTAATCCAGTATACCAATACTCTAGTACAACCAGTTAATCCAGTACACCAGCACTCAAGTTAATCCAACACTGAAGTTAATCCAGTACACAATGTAATCCAGTACAACCAGTACACTAGCACAAAGTATACCAGTACTTCAGCACTCCAGTTAATCCAGTACACTAGTATAACAAGTAGTCCAGTACACCAATACTCCTGTGCAACCAGTTAATCCAGTACACAATGTTACCAAGTACACCAGTACTCTACTACATCATTTCTTCAGTTAAGCCAGTCAATCCAGTACACTGGTACACTAATATAACAAGTACACCAGTACACCAGTACACCAGCACTCAAGTGAATCCAGTACTCAAGTGAATCCAGTGCTCAAGTGAATCCAGTGCTCAAGTGAATCCAGTACACCAGAATTCATGTTAATCTAGTACAAGCAGTTCATTCCAGTACTTCAGCACTCGTGTTCATCCAGTATATAATTAATCCAGTACACTAGTACAACAAGTACATCAGTACACCAGCACTCAATTTAATCCAATACACAGTTAATCCAGTACACCAGTGTGTACCAGTACTTATTTTGATCCAGTTACACAGTTAATCCAGTGCACCAGTGTGCCCAAGTATGCCAGTACAACTAGTTGATCAATTACACTAGTACTCAAATTAATCCAGTACACTAGTAGAACAAGTACACCAGTATACCATCACTCAAGTTAATACAGGATACTCATACATTCAATACACTAGTGCAGTAATACCATCAGTGCTCCTAAAAGACAATACTCCAGTACTCCAGTCAAACCATTACACCTGCATTCAAGTTAATCCAGTACACCAGAACTCTGGTCAAACCAATACTTCAGTATAACCAGTGCTTCAGTGTCAATCTCTGCTCCAGTCAGCACACTATAAAGACATCAAGTACACCAAATTACCAGTACTCTTGTAGACTTATCAATCCAGTTTTCTAGTATACCAATACTTTCATATGCACCAGCATTTCAGAAGCTCATCAGTGTCAGTATCCCAGATTTGGAGGACAGAAGCAAGATCAGTCAATCAACAGTCCAGCAATCCAATGATCTCCACTCAACAAATAGTACCATACCACTCAGCTCAGCTTGAACACAGTAGGTAATGTCATTGCATAATAAACTAGTCTGAATCCTCTTCCACACAATGTGCCCTCCCTGTACTGACCTTGGCCTTCTCACAAAACACCTCTTCACCTCTTTCCATCATATCCCCCATATTGTCCATGGCTAATGCCTTCAGCTTGTCCCACTGTTTCTCTGTAAAATGACCAGCTGCTCTTGTTACCTCCCCAGTTGCAAATCCCCAAAGCTTCTTTGAAAATTTCCGAGCCTTCTTGGAAGGCAAAACCAGCTCTCCAGTCTCCCAATACTTGAAAGCTCTCTCAATCTTGAAGAAAGATGAATCAGATGTAACAAACGACATTGGAAACATACTGCAACAGTGCATAGAGCAAGAGCTCCAACAGGGTTCCTATTGGTTTGTAGCTGTAGCTGAGAAGGGACTAGAGAGACTGTCTCTAGATAATATGAAAATGTCTCAATGATACAAGGGTGGCGGAATGCCCCCTTGCCAATCTACCGAAATGATTAACATAGATGGACAAGTAACAAGATGGACTCACCAAGGAACCAGTCTCAGTCTCTGTGACTTCCGCCCACATGTAAGGATAAATGGCAGGGGGACAAATAGTCTTCCTCCCTTTACGATCAACATGAAATTCACTCTTTGGAACTGCCCACTTGACATATGCAACTCGACCTTGGACAGTAGTCAGTTCCTCATATGAATGGAAGAAATGTTCGACAGCAAGAAGAGCTCGCTTGGCAATTTCCGCTCGCCATTCACATGCTCGTTGCTTGAGCTAGAATAAAATAAATGATATATCACGAATGGAATACCTTCCGGACTTACGAGTGCGAATACCGGTTCATCTTGAAGGGCAACATCATGATCCACCTTTATGAACTTGTTCCAGAGTGCCTGGGCTGAGGCAACGTGTTCTGGATGGACAAGTTCCCATGGGTTGTTGAGTGTAGCCACGTAATAGTACCAGCAGGGAAGAAGGAGGTCACGAAATTTCTTCAGCATGTAGGGGTACCCGGGTATGTCATGGTTATGATACCGCTTCACCTTTCGTTTGCGCACACCTTCCGCGTGCATTTCTCCTGCGACCTCATCGCCAGCGACAGCATCATCCGCAGAGGTAGCAGCCTCGACTTCTTGTTCATGTCTTGCTCGCGAAGTAGGTTTCACGATCTTCGTCAATGTTAACGGTCGCGATGACATGCTTATCGGTACCTAAAAGGCGCGCAAGTGGGATCGGATCAAACTCGTAGCAGATACTTACGTTCGGATTGCCCGTCGGGCTGACTTTAGTGACAGGTTTGCGAGCGACAACAGCTTCACCCTGGGTTTCAGTATTCGGTACTTCCGCCTGCTTGTTGTCCGAGATGGCCTTCTGCGAGCGAGATACAACCTTACGCGATGTCTACCGAAGACGCAGTTAGCAGGTAAATCATGCTTGACCTAATGCTTACATCGACTCGGACTTCACCCGACGCGCCGCCGGTCGTCGGGCGACGCGTATGGGTACCGGCATTCGCGCCGTGCACGGCTTCGTTTGGGCCTGCGGATCCTCCGTAGAGGTCCTCGTCGTCAGGTATCCTCGCCGAGGAAGACGGCCCAAATTTGGCACCGGGTACTGTCTGTGATGCAGTTAGTGCATAGTCTACGCGCATTTGATTTTCCCTTGATAATTACGCGTGCTTGACCAGGCAAATCCACCTTTGAGCTGACCTGCATGCGAGCCCCGCTACGTGCTGCGACACTTGACTCTTTGTCGTCACGTCGCATCTGAGAGGCTCGTAGTTAGTATGTATATATAGCTCGGAGAGGTACTTACCTGTTGAGAGTCGGGCGGCTCCACCGTCGAGTTGACCTTGCGACTGCTGGAGGGCGCACTGGCAGCCCCGCTTGATGACGGGAGTGGTCGGGGGGATACGGGGTTGAATGTCGCCTGAACAGCTAGTAGGCATCTATAATAAGCTTGGATAATGATACGTACTTGACGGCGGCTCAGCGAGTTCGTTGTCGAGCTGAGATCGCGATCCTTGTCACGCGGCATCGTTTTCTTCGTCGACATGGGTGGCCGGGATGCAGCAGTGAGTGTTGACTAAGAAGTATAGCAAGTCACTGTGCATCGAACACGTAGGAGAATACGTACGAGGGGACGGCCGCGTTCATCCACCGTAGACGCAGGATCCGGGGCTTCTTCAGCAGCTACATCGTTATCACGCGAGCGCGGTTTCTTCGTGAGCGATATTGGGCACGATAGCTTCGTAAGTGGTCTCTGTCACATAGTCAATACTTGCATTCAAAAAATAATTCGCTGTACCTGTGGTAAACTGAGTTGCTGCGACTGTTGGATACGTTCGTCGGTCTCGTCATTGCTCGCATCCTCGTCACTTGTAGAATTTAACTCGGTGTCGTCAGTGTCATCCTGGCCTTGTCCGCCGTTCCTAGAGCGCCCGGTCTCGGTCTGCTGAGCGTCGAGTGTAGAAAAAAAATCGTCGTCCGTCCGTCGTCGTACTACTTTCTTGCCTGTCCTACATCAGAATGGTAAAGCATTACATCACAATGAGTATATACCTTTCGTGTTGTTGTCATTTGCGGGTGGCGAACTAGGGGGAAAATAGAGGGGGGCCGAGTCATTATCTACAAGTGGGACACTACCTCAGCGTACTCCAAACGATGAGACGGATCGAGACTGTGACCTTTGGGATATTCTGCGTTGGGATCACCATCATATTCGTCCTCTTCCGTTCTTCCGTCTGCGGCTTCTTCCTTCTCCCCGCAGGCGTCATCGTGCGGATATGGATTGTGCCGTGAGTCTTGCACATGACGAAAAGTGTCGGCAACTGGAGGATTCGATATCTTGACGATCGGTGACCTTCTAGGTTGCGCTGGAGGTGCGGGATCCTCGCTTTCAGAGTCGTCAGCGAGTCCTCCATAGGGCGTAGATACATAGCCTAGAAGAAACGTCACCGAAACGACCCGGAAAGATACGAAGTATATATAAGTACCTGTCTGCGAACCCGAGGTCCCAGTCTTCGGACCTGAGAGTAGGAAGCATCATCGTGCAGCTGCTGTAAAAATCTACGTAAAAATACGCACCTTGTTGCCGCTCTTTCTCGCTGACTGATTTTTCCCCGGTAGAGTTGCGAAGTTTGTCTTTCCGCCAGTCGGGGAGAAAGCCGGATGGTCGACCAGTGCTGGAACTACCGAACCCGGTCGTGGCCTTCTTCACCGGCCTGGGAGAATTTCCGTAGATCAGATGCATGATATTATGATATTTAGGCGCAGATGGTGAGAAAGAGGCGATGTGACCGAAGTCTAACCTCACCTTCTTTCTGGACTTCCATTTTCAGACCCCTTTCATCTCTTCCTTCCGTAACCGCCCGAGTCCCTCATATCGACTTCTCGTTCCTCCATCTCTTGCCCTTCATGCTCCATCACGTCGTCTTCGATCGTCTTCGAGCTGTTATCTTCATTCTGCTAGGTGAGCTTCGTCAGATGGATCGCAGCCACTCGCCATCGATTTCGCTTACCTGTTGTTCGCTCGCAGCGACATCCTCAACGCCTTTCCACCTCTTCGACACCCTTCTAGCCCCTTCTTGGGCTTCCTGACCTCCATCCGTGCCCCTTTGTTTCCGTGCGCGTCCTCTATCTTCCAGAGCCGCCGTGCCCTCGTCGTCCGTACTACCTGTCGACGCGCGAATGTCTCGATTGACCGCTTGCGCCGCATCCTGACGATCCTCGTTTCCCGCCCTGTGTTCGCCCAGATTTTCGGGCTCATGACCATCCTTGTGGCCAGCTCTCCGCTCCGCCGCGTGGTCTGCGCCAGCGGTTTCACCGTACGTGTCCTCCGCCATATCATTTTCAACTATAAAGTCATCAGGTCCGAGTCGCGCTTAGCAACAGAGCTACGCACCGTAGTCTCGCACGGTCGGTGGGTTCGGGTTCGGGCTCAAACGTTGACTAGCAACCAGCGTCGTGCTTGTACGTGGCTGCCTTGTAACACCGGGACCGGGTGGTTCTCGAGCCGTTCCACTCCGCTCTTCGTGCTCCGTGAGTAACTTTGCCTCCAGTGCTTTAATCTCGTTCATAGCGTCTGACGTCTTCACTAGCCGCGTCTTCGTCTCTGTCGTCGACAATGGTCGCCGGCTATTCTCTGTATTGAGGTCGATGAGTCCCGGGTGAGTGCCCTTGTTCCTCTGCCGGGTAGCGACCATCTAAGACCAAGTTCCGAGGTTGCGTGTACTGTGACAGAAGCTCTGAGACGGAACTTCGCGCGTAATTTTCCAAAGTTGAACACACGTGACAAAACATTAAGTTACATTGTATAATACTATAAACTATTGTAACATTTTGAAACCGTAGCTTTCCGTATGAATGTAATGGCGACGGGGTGTGTTTCAATGGGCCCTTCACCGGTTCACCGTCGCCCGCTCCGAGTTCGAGCTTACCCAGCGGCTTCTTAACTCATCGAAACACTTCGACGCACATCGTTCTTCAAGTCCGAACATAATCCCTTTTCGACCTTGACCCGAAAGTAACTCGTCTTATCCAAAGCCAAGCTCCTTCCGCGTGGTCCTGTCGCGCGGCGCGCCCAGAACCCCCCTCCCCGCCCACATCAGATCGACAAAGGCCGAGAACATACCCCTTGTTTTTATTTCCGATGCCGGTACCGTGCGGTCCGTTAATGCGGTAATGGGTTGTCGGCTCAGAGTGATTTGGCTGACGAGTTAATCTCCTCTCTACCCTGGACCCCGCCCCCACCTCATATTCCCCCCCGTCGGTCACAGCCGCTGGATTTCGAGAAACCGGGTCTCGCCCAACACTATTGCGTCGAATGTGCAAAGTGCATCTCTCCGTCCCGCCCTCTGTCGTTCGTTCACCGCTCACCTTGCCACGCCAGGTACTACGAGACGGACGCCGCGCTGAATTCGCACTGGATAAATAAAGTACACCCAAAGCGCTGTCGTGCGCTCAAGGAGCCTGCGTGCACCATCGAAGAGGTAGAACGGGCTGCTGTCAAATGGGATAGGCAGAGAGGGGAAACGGCCCTCTTCCACGACTGCCACGTCGAATTCCGCCACCGCCTTGACCACATCTGCAATGGCTGCGGCTGCTTCGTATTTTTCCATGTGTTTTGTGGCATGGAGTCATTGCCGCTTCAATGATCTGGATGGTGTCGTACGACTCATGTATCATTCGCTTGCTATGCTTTATGAGCACACGTTGAGAGCAAGGGGGTGCGACAGGAAGGATCAGCGAACACCCTCATTCCGACTTGTGTGCGCACAGATGATTAATCTATCACTTGGCAACCTACCCATACATGAGCTGATTCCATACCAGTAGACCGCAAGGTCAGCGCGAATAAATTACCCCGAATTGTCTACCCCAATAAGAAAAACAAAACAAAAAACGAATAATACTAATTTATGGAGAAAGGCAAGAAAAGAATGTAGAGTGTGATCAAACGAATGTTAGCCACATGAAGGAACAGAGTAACTTGTTCCCTATCGCCCTCGGTATGTCTTTCCAGATACGACTCGCCATCGCCTTCTCGTCCCTCCAACGGCGACGTCGAGTAAATACGTACCGTACCGTTGTAGTTCGTCTGTGGCATAATTCCAACCCAGACACGTCAGATCCCCGACGCCGGGAGCATTTTGAGGTCGTATACAGTGCAATGAAGCTGCCGTCTCTCGATCCCAAATATGTATATCGCCCGCTGAGAAAAACGATAAGCAACCATGACAGAAGTCACAAAAATAAGGATACCAACATTTGCTACCACAAAACACGAAACTGGTCGTCTTTACCACCAAAGTGACATGGACCTGAAAAGTCGACGACGCCCTTGAGAGCTAATATGTGTTTCAGATTTAGTCGAGACGTCTGTGCGTACTCGGCCCAATCTCGGTCTCGTACGATTTCGAGCATGCATAATTGAGGAGCAGCCTAGAGATGACGTGGAGTTAGTGCGTGTCCACATCCAGTCCACCAGTCCTCACTTTCTCAGCTGAGATTAAGACAGCGTTTTTTTTCTTGCCATAACAATGTCCCGGACATCGTTGGCAAACGGCGTTTGGCTGTGAAAGATGTTAAATATGAGTAATCAACGTGTGTAGGTCGCATTGCTCACCTTTTCCTTATTCTTATGCATATTATATACTGGTAAATCGCATGAATAACCACGAAAGAAATTCGAATCAGTCGGTTACGTACAAATGATACGCTTCTCGACCTCTAGTATGCCGACTGGGTTGGGGCCCGTCAGCTCGTGTTGTTATTGATGGCACCACACCCACCAATCGGGTGCAGTCGGGTGTCATGGCCACGTTGGTCAACCGGACATGTCTGAGGTTGTAGTTACATATCTACAACTTTTCCGTGGAGATCCTGGAAATAGAGTCAATGCGTTGCAGAAACACACCTCGCTAAAACGAGAACACGTACTAGTTTTACCACGTCACTGCCTTCGACGGATAAGAATGCCATTTTTCATGATTGTCGGCACCGGGCTGATCCTTCGGAAGTGAATATCCCACCATCCCCTGTGGGAAGCCATATGATAGACAGAACCATGTTTGGCCGATCTATTGTTTTTCTACATACGCCATCCTATCGGATTTGTCAGAATCTCTGACAATTGAGAGGTAAACGATCATACTTCCGACTACACCTTGACCGCGCGTGTGAGCCAGGTGAGCAGTATTCGCGAGACCTCGTTGTAAGGTTGAGTTCAACAGCATTGTTCGCAAGAAATGATAACCATACCAAGCAACTTGACCAATAAACCCTCGAACGTGCATGAGCATACGGTGAGTGATGATGCTTTCCTAAGCGCCGTCTAAGCATGAGGTGACAAGACTCCATATTAAGTAACTCACCCCTGTTACGCGGAATATCACCGATGTCCTGTTCCAACTGATTGTACTGTCAGGCTGGTGAGGACCGTTGACAGGCGTAGCTAACCTCGAAGTCGCCAAGTATTTTCCATTCGGAGAGAATTGGAGGTGCCGAACCAGCGCCTGGTGAGCGCCCAGCTCTTGCGACTTATATAATGCCTTGAATTTATCGATGGCGCTGGTTACCCTCAATCCACGCAATGTCATTCCGGGATCCGGGAATCGGCCAGGCGACATCGCCACGGCTGATGAGATAGGGGATATCGGGGTATCAAACGAAGAGTTTCTCCATGGCGACATGGATCGAGCGGTGGCCTGTAGCATGATCACTAACCGGATCGCATTGACGAATCGCTGACGGGCATCAGAATGACGGGTCTCTGTAATCTCATCCGACCGCCCTTCGGTAACTGGAAGCTGCATTCTCGGAGGCGATCGAGTAAACGGAGAGGGCTGCACCAGATTTAGGCACATATGGAGCGGGTTCCTGGTGGTACAATGGTCGAGCGGTCTCTACGATGGGGAGTAGCTCCTTGGGTCTTCTGGGCTTGGTAATCCAACCTGTAAGGTGTCGCAAGAAACCTCGTGCAGCAGCGACACGCACGCTGCACCAGCGCAGTGATATTCGGCTAGCTCGTGCTACACGAGTGTTTTCCAGGCCGTTCGTCGCTTCCGAAATCACCTCCTCAAGCCACTTTTGTCCCTTGTGTTGGACAAATATCCATCTTTCCGATGCGAACCAGGCAGAGACTGCAGCAAGACCAAGCGGTGTGACAGCCTGTCGTCTGGAGTGAGCATTAACGATGTGCAAAGTCAAAAGGGTGTACTCGCCGTCAGAACGGTGATTATCGTTGAAGTTACACGGCCCTGATGAAAACGACTAAACCTAAGTATGACAATAGAGGAGCGAGTCTGCGCACCTGTCCAGATGAATATGTGAAAAGCATGAGCCCAGCAGAGAAGCAGGCTACGGATATCACCAAGAATACAAGCAGAGACCATTTGATCTAGATGAGACCCACCACCTATGTCCAGGAGAGCGGCTCGATGATGTCAATGAGCTAATCTAATGACGGCCAAAGGACTTACTACATAACCTGCTTCCAGGTTAACCCTAACACTGTTTACGGCGGCGATACTGAATACCAGCGATGAAAACCAAAACGCGTTCACGGAATCCGCCAACACACTCCCTGTTGAATTGTAGGAAATCTAGAGGGTAGTTGCGGTGACCGCAGAAAAGAATGTCGACACAGTCAACAGATTCAGAAAGATCTTTGCAGCATGTTGTTGATAGAACCTGATTGTTGGAACACCTGTATAGCATATCAGTGCACTGCTTTCCCATAACGCCCACGCACGCCCTCACCGATCTCGATGAACATGGACAGCGTCCCCGTAATATTGTCGATGTGATCGCCGAGCTCCGTGGTGAGGTCATGTACATAGCACTGCACGGTGGGTGAGCGAAACTGATATACAAAACGACAAAAAAGGTCAGTTTCGACAGAAGAGGACCATGTATGTCAGCGCTGACTTTTGTACTAGACCAGACACGATGACCAATACTAGATAACTTGTCAAAGTTTCACGAGTGAACTCGACGAAACTGGACATACTTTCAAGGTCACCCTCCTTTGCAAAGCTTTCCAACTGTGTCGGAAGGGTATCAGGCTCCAGACTGTCCTCTGGTTGCAGCTTCACGATGGGAGCATGATGGCCACGCCAAGGCCCGTCGTCGTCGGTGCATAAAGTTTCGGTTGGCGAGAGCCTCATGGGGGTTGTCGTAGAATTTTGCGAGGATAGAGGTGGCAGCGTTCTCTCGAAATAGGAACAAGATCTTTGTCAACCGTTCACGTAATTTGAACGCGGAGGAGAGAATGCCTGCGGTTTCCCCACCAGAGCTCCCACCGCCTTCGCGTCCGCACTCTGCCTCGCCCCCGGCTGGGACGGCGTCACCAGCGAAGCAGAAGCAGCAGGATCGTCCAGCGAGACAAGCGGGTGCGGTCGGGCCTGAGCCTCCCAAGTGTATCCTGTTCTACTACCCAAACGATCCGTTCTCTGGACTCACCAACTTTTCGCCCGACCCGGTGGACTGTCGAGGGAAGCGGTACCCTACGAGTGAGCATCTCTTCCAGTCACTCAAGGTGAGCAACGAGCTCAGAGCTGGAAAAGCTCTTGGGGAGGGTCCTAATTTTTCGTAAGCTCTCAGGGCGGGGCGCAATGGACGATGACGCACATGACGATCTGAGGTCTAACTTCCCTCGACATTTCCTCGATGAGTTGAGGTGTAATATGTTATCGAGTGGTTGGCAGTCGCCAGGTCATCTTGGAGGGACTGCGACGGTGAGTTGAAGTGTAATATGATATGTCGTCGAGTCGTCGAGTGGGTTGGCAGTCGCTGTTCATAAGTCTTGACTTGTCACTGGCGCTCGTCGTTTGACCTCGCGAACCCCCGAAAATCAAACGCGTGGTATAGGTCACATGATGAGACTTTTCACGTGACTAGTTCACAAATCGCGATAAGGAATCTTTTCCGCTCAATCTCAGGCGAGTCGCTCATCTCGTTCCTCCGAGATCTCCAGCTCTTCGTCACCATCTCGCTGTCTTCAAAGATCTGATTTGTTTCCGATTGTCAGTGTTGGTGAGTAGTTCCGTTGAACGGTTCCCATTATCTGAATCAATACCACACAGTGCGCACTACCCTTAGCGCTCGTTATCAGCGACATCCCGGGCCCTCATCTTTTTTTCACCTCCTCAACACCCTTAACGCATCCTCAATTATTTCTCTGGCTAACCGTACTCCTTCCGCGGTCTTGCTTTCCCGTGCAGTTCGCCCCCTGTTTTCTGGAATTGCTCGTCACTCCGCTATCAATATCAGCGCCCTAGCGTCCGTCTCGATCGACCTCGTACGCGGCTTGAGTAGCTCTGTAGGATGGTTGCATACATTGTATAATATTGCTATTGTCAAAACAACAATGTAACATTCGGAAACCGAGATCTGATCATTCAATTGAGAACATTCATCGTCCATAACACAAACGAGGGCAATACGGTCCGTGAGCGTAGAACTGATGCAGAATAAAAAAGATGTCCGCACGAAGCTACCGTTATGATTCGGGACTTGGATGGAATTCCATGCCGGGTCATCTGCCTGAGGTCGTCCGGCGCGACCCATGACGCATGCGTGACTCGATAAACAGGCTGGATCCTGCAAGCGGCGCACCGAGCGCAGCATATTTCGAGTCACGATGTCCCGATTAGTCCAACCAATCTTCTTCCGCGGCCGTGCCTTAACCTCCCGGCCCTTTCGACCTCAGCCTTTTACGACTTCTCCCCTCCGCCTTTTCTTCTTCGGATACGCGAGCAAGTACATGTTTCGACTTCAGGACGACGACGTTACCCGAACTTTCATCACCCCAGCAATTCATATTTTTCAAGAGTTGCGCCACAGCTGCATCATCTCGGGGCCATGGTTCGGAATTCAGGTGGCACGCGAAACATGCAATGACATAGTCATGGTTTTCCAGCCTTTGACGAGACTTGAGGTGACGGGACACTGGTAATGCTTCCATCAGCTGGTTCTCTCTGCTCGAGAGGTTGACAAAGGACTGCAAGAGGTTCCGGTCGTAATCGGTGGGGGTGTAGTAATCATAACCAAAAAGATCTTGCAGATCTTTCAGTATTTCAACTAGCAAGCTCCGATTGGGGAAGAGGTTGAAATTGATTGTTTCCTGAAAAACAAGCAGGCCCCGTTTCCCCTTTCCACCCGCTTCGAAAGTGTCCTTGATAAAATTGCTCCGGGTGTCGACAGAAAATGATGACTCAGAGAACATCACGGCTGTCCAGAGTAACACCCAAAAGGCAGATTCCAGATCATCCTTATATGTGTGATCCGCATTCCGATCCTCAACAAGACGCGCAGACATAAATTGCCAAGTCCCCTGTCCAATGCTCATCAGATGACGAAACGTTGAAAAGTAAGCATGACGTACAGTGCGTGTCGCCTGGCGACGCCTCGGTATATCCCTCGCCTTCGCCAAGTCCCAATCAATCAACCACCCATGGCCATTGAAGATAATGATATTCCCAGCACTGATATCCCGGTGGAGGTATCCAATTTCATATGCCTTTTTGTGAGCTATACATAATGACAGTAGCACAAGTTCATTGATCATAGTACGATGAGGAGGTAGAAGCGACTTACCGATGAGTGCATCATGTATAGCTTGGACCAGCTCCTTGGTGGAAGCGAAATTGGTCAACTTTTCTCCGACGATTTCTAGAACGAGTCGATAATGAGTGTGAGCAGTGATCGAGACTCCTTTTCCACAAGCCCAAGGAGACCGTGAATACTTCATCGTCTGCGTCTCTTGTCTGGGGCAAAACTGCACGTCGCCACTTGCAAGGCACGTAGGGACATAGGGAACATCATGTCTATTAAGGCTCGCATAGATCTCGCCCTCGGGCACCATATCTGGGCCGTGGACACGCCAGGAGTCTTTAAGGAACACCACGCGGTCCTCTGAAGGGTCATATGCAGGACAGGCGCATGTTCCACGACAAGCAGGAGTTGTGGGGAAAACTTCGGGAAGGGAAAAGATAACCGGAAATGGTGAACTGTCACTGTGTTTCGGGACAGTGGTCTTGAGCATAGGCGCGAGTTTGGGCAAGTTCAGTTTGATTCGTGCACGGGTGGCTTCTTCCTCGGAAGCGGGGGATACCGAGGTATCGACACCACGCAGCTCCGGTGAGGCCATCGAATATCGAGAGAGAAACTCGGCAAGCAAAGGGGATTGATTGTAGGAAATGGGTTCGGTCACGACCGCCCCTTCCCTGTCCCATCGAATGATGCAAGCAGTGTCCCGCAGAATAAATAACGAGAAGACGTGTGTACGGAATTGGGATGCGAGTTGAGCAGCGACATAGACTCCAATTTGTCCTAACGTGTCGTGGTCGTTCTCGGAGTAGCCAAGGAATGGGGCGTCGGCTCGATTTCCCGCCGGAATCGACGAAGTACGAACAAACGGATCGTCACTCTTCAACCACTTGAACTCGATATGCATATCAAGCTTGGACATATTACAGCCCGATGGGAGGGGGCCGTCAAGTGACTTGTGATAAATACAAACATCCGGTTTGATCTCGAAGTTATACCCGCTTTTCTTGTCACCTCGACAATGAGAATCGACGAACGCGAGGTTTGGGGCAAATGGCTGAACATCTTCGATCTAACGGAATACGGAATCCATCTGAGGAACAGCACTTTGTAGCGACTGGAAATATCACTCACGAAAGGCTTGTAAATGTCCAACTCGCCTTTAGCTCGAACCGTCTGTTGGAATGAAACACCCTCTTCGAATTGACTGGCCGTCGAACAGTATTCTGAGATGCGAGAAGTAGGGAGAAAAGACTGGAGGAATTCCTCGACAGGCATGGGTCCGACTATACAGTCCAACATTTTTTTACCAGTTTTATTCAATGTCGGGTGGCGAAAGCGAGTAAATGTCGAGAAAAGCCTCTCCGCAGGGTTTTTCGGTTTAAAAGGAGTACTTGATAGGTTTGTAGGGGGTGCGTGGGAAGGCGTTGGCGTCCCCTCCCGAACATGACGATGATCCTCCGAGCCAGGTACACTGCCCATAATGGGAGGCGATTCGCCAGAGTTCTGGGCGGGATCGGTATTCAAATCTGGACACGAAACCTGTGATTGTAAGACTTGCAGTTTCTGAGCATCCAGCGAGTCTGTGAGAGAGGTCTGAAGGGAGCAGTGTCGTTTGTGTTGATCGTCGGTGGTTTGTTGGTTGGTGTCACTAGTACTGGTGGACATGATGCATGAAGCATGAAGGCTGTACAGTCATCAACCGTCACCGCGCGTCACTTGAAACACCGAAATTGCAAACGGTGTAGGATTCTCAATTTTTTGTTTTTTTAGGATCAGCTTCATAGATGTTACTATATGGTATATTTCTTCACACTGAGGGCGTTTTATAGGTACTTTTTCCAAATACTTATGAATGAAAAACATGTTGTCTCATGATCGTACTACCCTGGCACTTGAAACGCTACAAAAATGGTATATCTCAACATGAAGATACAGCGGTTTTGGTAATTATTGGCAGTCGTGTCGCGACTCGTGATTACAAAATTGTAGCTACCCTAGTACTTAGTCGTATCGAAACGATGCCCAATCGAATAATCAGCTGCGATCTCAAGCTACCGGGCAATCCGGCTTCACGAACGGGGGTTGAGAGCGACGCAGATCTTCGACAACACCTGAGCAAGTAGCGCGTCCCATGCCAGTGGTTCGTCGAGGGAAAAGGTGAACTTGGCACCCATTGCTTTTCGTCTTGCATGGGGTTTCTTCAACCACCCAACGGACTCGGACGCGCGACGACGACATCATCCGTGCGCCCTCTCCCTCTCCTCTCCCTCGTCGCAATAACGACAACGACAACGACAACGCAAGACGAGCAAGACGCCGCGCACAATGGCAACTCGTCCCCCTTCCCTTCCAACGACGATAACGACTCGGCGACGCGAAACAACAACAACGCAACACGACGACGACGACTCGACGATGGCACGACGCCGACTGGCGACGCGACAACGGCGAGACGACAGGGTCGGGGTGACGCAGCGAGGACGAGGACGAAGTAGGTGCATGGTGGCGCCGACGAGGTACGTCCCTCTTCCTCTCTTTCTCACCTTCCCTACCCTGCTCTCCCTTCCTCTCTCCCTCAGGCTCACCCTGGCATGCCGAGTCGCCGACACGCAACGGCGAGACGACGACGACAGCGGCCAGAACCCGTCCGCGCCGACACGACGACGCCGCGACTCGACGATGGCACGACGCCGAGTGGCGACGCGACAACGACGAGACGACAACGACAACGAAGATGCCGAGGACGAGGATGCGACGTCCGAGGAGGAGGAGGACCGCACGGTCACGGTGAGACAACGATGAGGACGACGCAACGACGTCGACGACAAACGGTGAGATGACGACAACGTCCCGACATCCCGAAACAGTGTCCGCGACACAACGGCGACAGCACATCTGAGTCAGCAACAACGACTACTGTCGATGACGACGACGCATCGACGATGCGACTGATGGCGGGTATTGCACGGCGGGTACGGGTAGACTTGGTAGACTTGGTAGACAAGCAACCTCTGAGTGTCATAATTACTATGTAGTGCTATGTGGTGAAAATAGATAGCTTGGTTGCTACTGGACTTCTTTTTTCCTGATTAGTAACTGTAATCAGACATGTTATAGAAGCAACTGTAGGTAAATTCTTGAGTCATGTAATGTTTTAAAACAATCCAAATGACTGCCAGATGTCATTATGAAGGCTCCTCAGACTGGCACTAGCTTTTGGGGTACTGTAGGCAGTTCATGTTAACTGAGTAGCTTATATACATGGTAATCTGCAAACTTGTTGACATAATAGGCAGAGAAGGCAAAAAGAGAATCAGTATGACTAAAATCTCTAGGAATAAGAGTATCACCATAAACTGGAATCAAATGAGCAGGACGTAAAATACTCTTTACAGAAATCACAGAAACCAAACGTTCACCCTGGTCATCAAACTCTGGCTCTACCATCCACATGCCTGTTTTAGGACATGGGTGGTCCCCAACAAGGTCAAACCAACGTACCAAAGCACAGGGGTATTCAATGCTCTGGTGTGTAAAAGAAAAAAACAAGAGAACTTGAGCAACATACAAGCCATGAATACCTGGTAAATCAGAGTCCTTTTGAACAAAAACACAATCAAATCTTGCCACTTTAGAATTTCTCCAAGATGGAGAAGCATGAATGTGTTGTCTATGCAATCCTCTGATACCACATTGCTCACTAGGAGCATAAAATGTGGCAACAGCAGATGGATAGGAGTATCCTCGTGCAACAACTGGGGGATATTTCTCAGGAGGATGATCAACACTATGAGGATTCCATTCCTCATAAACAAATTGTGCCACAAGAGTGGACAGGTTTGAGCAAACAACACAATTACCCATCTCTTGAAAGGTTTGTAGCCGTCTAGGATCTATTAAAATTTTGTTGATGATCAAGATTCAATACCAGTTCTTTTGCAGAGCCTAATACACCAGGAGAAGAAGAGAAACTTACTGGCTACTTTAGCTAGCTCAACCCATGCATCTACATGACACTCCTCTGAGTCTGAGTCCAAGTCAACTTCTCTGGCATCTGAGTCACTCAATGCTGCATCATATTCATATGCTTCTTCTGCATCCTGAGTAAGTAGGAGTCCTGGATACAAAATTACCAGTGAGTAGTAGTTCAAATATCCTTGTTGGATAAATTGTTGCTAGAACACTGTACCTTCTGCAATCCTTGCATTTCTGAAAGATTTTAGATTGTCAAGTCGTTGATTGATAACCACTATTTGCATCAAGGCATCATTCTTGTTTGAGCGCCTATATGGCTTCTTGACAGCACTAATTGTTACGATGTGCCCATGTGTTCTCTTTTTCCCTCTGTTTCTTTCCTACACTTCGCTACACCACTTAACTGTACTATAGATATCTGCGTTGTTCTCGATGCTTCCCCCGCAGATTACTCGCCATTCCGCTTTCCTATCTCTTCCGCTCGCACTGCCATCCGCAGCTTCCGACTTCTTCCGTACTGCGGATGATTCATCTCTTTGATCCGAGCTTACTGTACAACATAGCCTTCTGCAGTTTCTGACTCATTCCACACTGCGGATGACTCACTCCCTTCCATGCCATTCCCTGGC
>JBBPPG010000603.1:0-19570 GCA_038091855.1 Leccinellum luteum
ACTATCACCACCATCCCTTGCGAAAATGCCACCACCTCCCCCGCCTCCCCCACCCCCGCCGATGTGCTTTCCCTTCTCTAACAAGACAAGATTCAGAGAAGCAAGCCCGCTCATTCGTAGCGACTCAGAAAAATCTGAGACCGCGTCACATAAGTCTGATAATCACACCCATCGTTCACACCGCTCTGAAAGCCTCCTTTCCAATCGCTCTCGTCAGTCGAATCGACTCGTCCGCTCGGGATCGTATTCGACCACTCGTACCCTCTCCGACCCAGAGAAAGAGAAACTCGAATTCGACACAGACTCAGAAGCTTACGATGTCCCCGCACTTCCCAACAACAACTCCAAGCTCTCACAGCTCTCACAGCTCTCAATACCCGAGGGGAGCAAACCCAACTTGGTGAGATCTGATTCGAAAAAATCCACAAAGTGGGGTTATGGTTGGGGAGTAGGCCGGGTAAAGGAGAAGGAGCGAGATCTTTTGGAAAGAAGTCCTTCTGTCGGCTCGGACAGATCCCCTCCAAAGTACAACTCCCCTACTCGCACGTCCTCCAGGTCCAGCGGTAGCAAACGTCCTGGATTGTTCTCGAATGATTCAGCGAGTACACTCGTTGGGTCTGCTCTGGAGCGCAAGATGGGTGAGGTAGCTTCGATCAAGGATCGTGTGGATACGAGCGACAGGCTTGACCAACTTCGCAAGCTGATGGCGAAGGATGGTCTTGATTACTAGTGGGTTGTTAGGTCTGATTGTCTTCTTGTCACCTTACATTATCCCCTTTCTAGCGTCATCCCTACCGAGGATGCGCACCAATCAGAATACGTCGCTGCAAGCGAGAAGCGCCGAGAATGGATTTCCGGGTGAGTGCATGTACGACCTGGCATTGATTATTATTAGCTGACGTGGAGCACAGATTTACCGGAAGTGCTGGTCAAGCCATCGTTTCCAAGACAGCTGCATATCTCGTCACTGATTCTCGATATTGGTTGCAAGCTCGAGAAGAGCTAGATCCCAACTGGTATTTAATTCCTGCTGGTGCGGTCGATGCGCCGAAGGATTGGATCGAATGGCTAGTGGTATGTGTGGGTTGTGCTATTGATTCTGAAAGTGATTCTGAAGTTTTCTTATAGGACCGTGCTCGAGATGCCAAGATCGGTATCGATGCTAGGATGGTCGCGCACGAAAAGGCGACACAACTCATCGCCAGGCTCAACACGAAGGGATCCAAGTTGGTTTTCCCCCCTCAGAACTTCGTCGACCTTTGTTGGAAGGACAAGTCAGTGCGCTCGAAGGATTCAGTCTTTGTTCAGTCCCTCGACTTCACCGGCCGAGAAGCATCATCAAAACTTTCCGAAGTACGCCAATGGATTCGATCGCAGCCACCAGCTATACCGACGTACTCCAAGTCACCACCAACGGCCTCGCAGATGCATGTGGGGACCCTTATCACTTCACTCTCGAGCATTGGTACGTAAGGCGACCAGATTTGGTACCACACTCTCACTCTGATGGGTTCCATTAGCGTACTTGTTGAACCTGCGCGGATCCGATATCCCTTTCAACCCTCTATTCTACGCCTACCTATTCATCTCCGTCGACAAAGTTATACTTTTCCTCGATGGAGCCAAGGCCCCCGCCGATATCGATGATTACCTACATTCCCTCAAAATAGAGAGAAGGGACTACAATGATGTCTGGCCATTCCTCAGACGAAGGGAATGGGGAGAAGGCAAACTGATCATTTGCCCTGAAACTTCCTACGCAATCTCCCTTATGTTAACTCACTTCCGCTATACCGTCATACCATCGCACGTTGACAACATGAAGGCCGTCAAGAATGAAGTAGAGCTGGAGGGGTTGCGCCGTGCATATCTACGTGATGGTGCTGCTTACGTGCGTCTTATCGGCACCTCATCCACTTCATCTCTCTCACGCCGTTCTCTTAGGTTAAATGGCTCGCTTGGCTGGAACACAAGATCCAGCAAGGTTACGATATCACAGAGTGGGAAGCCGCGTGGCGTCAGACCGAATTTAGGAGGCAGAACAAGCATTACTGGGGTCTCGCGTATGAGAATATCTCCGCTAGCGGGCCCAACGCTGGTAAGTAATTAATTCGTCTAGCATGTTGTGTATAACTACTAAGACTTTGTACTGTGTAGCTCTACCACACTACTCGCCATCTAAATTCAACGCAAGAATGATTGATCGGGAAAACCCTTACCTGAAGTACGTGTTCGAGGTTGATGGTGATATCTCCGATGCTAATGAGTCTTCTATTACCCCAGCGATTCCGGTGGCCAGTACCGTGACGGCACGTGTGACACGGCACGTACTGTACATTTTGGTCGACCATCACAAGACCAATCTGAGGCGTACACACGCGTGTTGCAAGGTCATGTACGTCAATGGCGTTTGATCAATCAATCCCCCACATATCATGCTTATCTCTACCCCAGATCGCCATCGATAGTGCCGTCTATCCTGAAGGGACGACAGGTCTGCAGTTGGATGTACTCGCGCGCCGTGCATTGTGGAAGGACGGTCTCAACTACCTTGTATGTATGTCCACGTGTTTCCCAGTGCCTGCCTGACGTTATTCGATAGCATGGAACGGGTCATGGGTTTGGCTCATTCCTGAGCGTCCACGAAGGTCCACATGGCTTCTCTGCAAACGTCCCTCTCGTGCCGGGACACGTTATCACTAATGAACCCGGATTTTGTGCGTTTTCCGCCTGAATGATTACTCGATGCCCTTTTCTGACGAGAATATCAATATCAGACCTTGAGGGCAAATGGGGTATGCGCATCGAGTCTGCTTTAGTCGTTAGGCATGTGAAGGTCAGCCACCCCCATCACCGCTGTACTGCATGCTGATGGGATGAATGTAGACAAAGGGCGAGTTCAGCGGCGATATCTGGCTCGGTTTTGAACGCCTTACCTGTGTACCCATCCAAACCCGGATGGTAAAAGAAAATATGCTTACCAAGGAAGAGAAGCAATGGCTCAAGGTACTTCGCCAGCGATTACCTCACCCACGGGACAGGACAGCTTACTTGGTCGCCGTTTCCACAGGATCACAATAAGAAGTGCCTAGAGAGACTAGAACCGTATCTTAAAGATGACAAGCGTGCCCTTAAATGGCTCAAACGTGAAGCCGACAGAGGCATTGGGGTCGCTGCACCAGGACCCGGCGGCATAACCATTGATTGGGACTAGTCCGTCTTTTTTTCTTCTTCTTTCGGTCTTCTTTTCTTTTCAGACAGCGGCATCGTATAATTCCGGCCGCTACCCATCCGCATCCTCCGTTCCCGCTATAATTTCCAGCCCCCCTCACGGACTCGTTGACGTTGACTGGTCTGAACATGCCGTTCAGCAGAGTTCCGCTTTACTTTACGTTGCCTGACTAACGAAAGAGGATATTCGTAGGAATGTCGCCTTCACTCATTTTCTATGCTACCAGGAAGGACGGAATGGCTTGTTTTCATACCTTAACGTTATCGAAGCGTGTGTGTTGCGCTGAGCAACGTGCCACTTCGTTTGTTCGTACTTACATTTTGCGAGCCCTGGAGATTTGTACCATAGTCGATCCTCAATAGATGCAGTTAGATACGATCTAGTTCTTTCTCGATATCTTAGTTCAGATCAATCGGATAAATTTTGTCTAAACGTTCCTGTTGATGGAGAAACTCTGGTTTGTGTGAACGAGACTACGCACTGTCCGGTCACATTGAGTGCCAATACCCCAGTTCCTTCCGTACGACAGGTCCCCGTCGCTATCCGGTCCGAAGGAACATAAGGTTGACAACCCGACGACGCTCAGCTAGTACCAGTGCTGGTGCGTCCGCGTCATCGCCGGCCACTTCGGGTAGATACCGGGTGAATCGGAACGGGGCGTCACAATCTATGCCAGCACATATCCGTAGCAGATCGTGAGAGAGGGAGGTCGTCCTCGAAGCCCCAAGCATGGGAACTGACGCGTAAGCTGCGGCGCAGAGGAACTTCGAAGAAGGGCCAAGGGCATACTACTATAGTCACATCGGCGGAATTCGTGCGGCTCAAGTTGGGCGCAATGCTGCGAGAGTCCGGGCCGATGCATCAATTGCGGGATAGGAGTCAGCGTGCAAGGGCTGGGCAGGGGGAACTCTCTCGCCGGGTAGAGGACGTCCGACGTTCCGAGTCATTACTGGCACCAGTGAGATAAAACACTCCGAGGCCCTGAGTCTGTACGCGATCTGGATTATGCTAGTATTCAAGAGTGATGGGGTGACGACGGTGAGCAATTGGCTCCCAGTATGGCCTGTGCAACAACAAGTTTACGCCTGATAGATGGATCTGAAGGAATTACGTATATGTAGATTCCTGCCAGTGCTCGTCATGCTTAGAATCTACAATCACACGAACTTGCAATCCCGGGCCGGGGCTGATATAGCACTGAATGTTTGTGAATCGTGATGAACCTGCGCCTTCCCCTCGTCGGCATCGGTCAAGCAGTGATGCATATATGTATCGCAAAGTGTGTAGCACAGGAGGATCCGATCCATCTGAATCCTGTGGATATCCGAACTAACAATTTCAAAAAGATGATTTGGCTAGTCTGATGCACAGAACAAAAGGAAAACCATAAATTACAGTACAGTACGGAGTGAATTGAGATAGGGTAATACGATATGATCGATAGCTATGATTCAACGATGACCACACGCTTTTAAGGAGTCCGTTTGTCATAAAAATAGGTTCTGATTTCGGATTACTGCATGTCGACAGTCTGTACGCTTGCCATCAATTCGCTCAACCCCGTGTCCGCAGACATGCGAACCATAATCAAACAATCCGTCGCCACGCGTCGATACTGCGCACCCGATACTCGGGCAAGTAGCAGGGGCCTGAACGGCTGCCTGAGCCGGACGACCAGCCGCAGCGCACGCGCTACATCAGGCTGAGAGAAATCTGGTTCGAGAAGAGGAGTGATTCACGGGTGAATGAGGCGTAAACCTTTCATGCGGGTCAGGTCATCCTTAGTCTGGATCTCTACTTTATCGAGCATCGGTGGTGTGGCATGATAAACCTTGGGGGAGATGGAATCTTGCTCCGAAGGACACGAAATATGAGCTAGTCGAAAAACAATGCCTGGAAGTCGCAGCCGACCAGCAACAGCAACAAGGGAAAGGGGCGTGAGGTCGTGGAGTCGATTGTATAGAGAAATAGAGGTGTCAAGTAACGATGTTGGCAATGATCTGACCAACTTATCCATCTCACTGGCATCGATCGGTTGCGGGAAGTGTTCCGGAGGGATTTGGTCGTAAACGGTGGGATCGGAAGGGGGGTAACTTTGTTGGGTACCGGAGGTTCCAGTCCAGGAAAGCATTGTGAGATTAACTGCATGTGTCAGGATATGTTCCAGGAGACGAAAAAAATCGTAGATTCACCGAAGGCGAGATATGGTTGTCAATAAGGCATGGATGAAATAGACAGGTACACACCTGATGTTTCCTTCCCCAACAAAGCAAGCTTGTCACGGAGTACTTGCGCAGTTTTCTCCAGATTGTCTGGATGCAAGACGTGGTTTTCAGCGTGGCGTGGATAAACCCTGACGGATCTTACCTGAGCGTTCCGTCTCGGACTGCAATTCCGACTTCGACTTAACAAGCTCGACACGGAGTTTCTCTAGATACCAGCGCCAAGACGAGGTTGCCAACCGGGCGAAAATACAAATCGACAGAGCGTACCTGAGCGTTGCTTCTCGGAGTGCATTTTCTCCTTCGACTCAACAAGCTCAACATGCAATTTATCTATATTATCCAGAGCCGAGACGTGGGTGTCAACGATGCGAAAATGCAAATCAACGAAGTGTACCTGAGCGTTCAATCTGGGACTGCATTTCAGCCTTCGACTCGACTAGCTTGACACGAGGTTTCTCTACATTCGCCAAAGCCAAGAAGTGGTTGCCAACAAGGTCAAAATACAGATCGACAAAGCGTACCTGAGTGTTGCTTCTCAGAATGGATTTCCGCCTTCGAATCAACAACCTCCATACGGAGTTTTTCTACATTAGCCAGAGCCGACGTACGATTGTTAACAATGCCAAAGTACAAATTTATAAAACGCACCTGAGCGCTGCTTCTCGGACTGCAAGTTCGCCTTCGACTCAGCAAGGAGTGTCTCTATATTCCCTAGAGACAAGATCAACAAGGCGAAAATACATGTGCTTCTCAGGGCATACGAGTTTTTGGTGGCTTATGATGCTTTGCGGATGAGAAATATCATTCAACTGATCGGCATCATACGTACTACACCCGTTGAATTCTCAGGCTCCATCAGCTGATAACATCTTCCAGTTTTCCATGGCGCACTCCTTGTTTTCTCTGCTCTTCAAGTTTACGAAACGAAGCTGGCGCTTGTGCAAACTTGCATCTTGTCACAATGTATCGACGATAGCGAGTGGCTCTGGAAAAAGGCGCAAGGTTTTCTCATAGCTGTGCCGTGCATCATAGCTGTATCATGGATTTCTTTGATCTTCTCGATCAAACAACTCTATGGAGAGTTTGGGTGAGATCGTTGTTGCCACCCGACTTTCCGAGATTTGATTGCAATTAGATGGACCATACTCCACGTTGTCGGGGAAAGTCCCAAGTTGAAGTGTTAGTGATCTTTGAATTGCTGATCTGTGCTCATGATTTACCACTGCATGATAGCTATGTACCAGTATTACCATATCTTTCTTTGTCTCCTCAAGTTCGAATTCTTCTGTTTCGTCGGTGTCACCATGCAGGTACGCACCTCATTCGTGTTCGTTGCATCTCAACAGATCTCTGATAATGTCCTGATAGCTTCTTATTATTGTCCTTGCTGCTGATTCTGTTGAATTTGGCCTCACCATTGCTGCATTCCCTGTGGTCCTTTTGTTGATTGCCAGTTGTCTTTACGCTGTTCGGAATGAAATAAAATGGTGCTGCTACTTCCCTTCACTATCTAATTCCACTGACCTGTCCTTAGGATGATGTCAATAGCACTTGCACTGATGCTACCATGCATGACTTATTGTAAGGTCGCTTTCTACATTCTCTGCTAAATAGCTGATTCGTTGCCCCTTCTGTCTTTTCATCATAGTCAGTCAGTATAAACTTCGGTTACTATACTCTCTACACCAAAATAACACCCACCCACAATAGTCTACAAGCTACTCCGCTTCTATCTACCTTCCACCAAGGAAGAATATATCAATATCCATATAACCCTTACCGTCTTCAGTCAGTATAATCGTTGTCCCAGTCGAGCTTTTACTGATTTAAATTATGTACCTGCAGCGGTTTTCGCTATCTTACTCTTAGCGATCACCTTTTTGGTCGGTCTCAAGTGCTTCCACGACTTCGACAAGGGCTTACTCGACTCCAAGACACATGGTCAGTTCCATAAACCTGTCCGGCAGAAAGTTCCAGACGCATTCAAAATGATCAACTTCTGTTCATTTCCCCCTTTACTCTCAGATGTAGATGAATATCAACGATATTCATCTGTTTCTAACGCTCTGAAGGGCACGGCCAAGCAGCAGCAATTAACACCGCTCCAACAACAGACGTAGATCAAATCATCTTTCTGGAAAGTTAGCATCAAAACGGGTATATTCCTTTTGGATATATCCCTGCTCGAGAGTGACAGTTAGACACGGTCGCAGGCATTTGTAAATTTCTATGTACATTCATACCTACTAGTAGTCTCCTGTAGGCAGACCCTCAAGTAGGAAGACGGTCGTTCCTACTCTTCTACATCCCTACTAACATGCGAATGTGGAACCTTGTCTAATTGTTCCGCACTTGTTTGGTTTAGTACCTCCCTCACTTCCTTCGAAGTGAAGATGAAGGACTAATGGCATCGTGGAGAGCTACAGTGGGGCCTGTAGTCTATTAAAAGGAGAAACGGGCGATATCATTACCTGTGGCGGCGCTGGCAGGAGCCCCAATGGCTCAGGTCGGTTGGATGGACAGAGAACGACTTCTAATGTCAGTGCGACGGTCACGGTCTCCATTTGCACGGCGAGGATTGGCTTTCTTTTTCTTCTTCTTCTCCTGCGAGGAAATATAAACAACGGAATCTGCAGGCCCAGTGGATAACTTTGAATACCCACCAGATAATAGTTTGGGAAGACCAGGTTCACTTCAAGGAGCACTCACTGGTCGACGACGACCTTCGACCATTGTCGAAAATGTTCTGTTCGAGACATTCGCGTTCTCTGCAGACCTAGATTGAATGCCAGCAAGGTGACGAGACCCAGGGACTGCAAGTTCTCGAATGCTCTTCTTCCACGTTCCTAAAATCGGAAGGAATCGAGACGGCGGTGCACTATGTGAGGTGTTCTGCTTCTCTAAGCATATCTCTGGAGTTCCCAAATGCATTTCTGGGGAGGTAGTCATGAGGCAGATAAATTGATGACGAACCTCATCGTAGTTGAGCTGATCGTCGGCAGTAAGCGCTGTGGATGGGAGCTCGACTTGTGCCTTATGATGACATGTTTGGAATAGAGAGAGGAATGAACTTGTACCTCGAGTAACTCAACATTGCTGTTCGACTGGAATTCGACAAGTTCTTTCTGGTGTATATTGGAGGTGAGGACGGTGGTTGAGACAACCTATTCCGCAGCACATATACTCACATCCTTGAGGTATGATGGTGGCAGGACACAATGATGCAGATTGCAGAGCACGATCATATTCCCATCCGCGGCTACCATATCCATATCGTAGTTTGCCGATGATATGGCAATGGGCCAGACAGGATGGGTGTATGCAGTCAATGATAGGCCCTGGGATTTGTTGATGTTGTAGTTCACCGCCGTATGCTAGTATGATGCTGATGGATGGACGCTGTGAATGGACCATTGCAAGAGCGTGGGACACGTCGAGACCTTGTGGCGTGAGGGAGGGCAAAATTGAAGTTGTTTTCTATCACTGGCACCCGTCCAGATCTGAGGCCGCCGCGTCAGCGATATCGATATCCTTGTCGATATCATCGGTCATCTACGCCGTCTGATGCAAGTCGGAGTTTTCTTGGACACCGCCCGAGTTGAGAGCTGCATCGGTGAACCGTCACTTCGCATCAGCCAATAGGAATAAGAATAAATCTCCTGCTGAAATTTCGACTGCGAACTGTGATCCGGTCCACTCACGACACTCCGTTCGTGTCTTTTCAATGTTTTGTTTTCTTTCAGTAGGATATTTATTCATGGCTTTCTGGGCCTTCGAAACATTACAGTAGCATCACTTTCATACATAATGCATATAAGAAGTGCTTCTTGATCGAGCACCGATGGTTTCTTTTACACAAGTGAACTAATTGATTACAGTAAAAGTTTGGGGCGCCACCCTGTTCAATGCATGGAAGTAAGGGAGTACATAATAGATCGCCGCATCATACAGTGTGAAGTTCAATAGCTACGGTAAAATGATAACCATGATCCAACGAGACATCCGCTCCCAAGCCTTTTCCAATCTCTGGCTACTGCACGTTGACCGTCTGAATGCCCGCCATCAACTCACCCACCCCCGTCTCCTCGCGCACCTGAACCATAATCAAGCAATCTGTTGCCACACGACGGTACTGCGCATGCGCTACACGGGCAAGTAACAACGCCCCAAACTCCTGCTTGAGCCGGACGACCAGCCTCTGCGCATGCAGCCCAAGATCAGACTGAGAACCATCTTGCAAGGATTCCTCCTGTTCGAGAAGAGAATTGATCCATGGATGAATGAGGAGTAAACCTTTCATATCGATCAAGTCATCCGCGGTCTCAATCTGTACATCACGGAGCATCGGAGACCTCGCATGATAAACAACCTTGAAGGGGTCAGGACGCTGAACATCAGCAAGTGGGAAAACGATGCCTGGGAGTCGCAGCCGACCGGCAACAAGGGAAAGCGGCGCAAGGTCCTGGAGTCGATTGTATAGCGAAACAGTAAGAGCGGGGTTAGGTAAGTTCAATAATGTGACCAAGTTGTCCATCCGAGTGCTATCAATTGCTTGCGGAAAATGTGGCGGCGGGATTTCGTCGTAAACGGTGAGATCGGCAGGGAGGTAACTGTGCTGGATACTTGAGGTTCCAGTCCAGGACAGAATTGTCAGATTATCTGGACATGTCAGGATATGCTCCAGGAGACGAATAATCGCCAGATCATCCCCGGCGTAAGTAACAGGCGGCGCGATACCGAAATCGCCAAACAACCTAAGTTCTTCCTCACGTGACATTTGACGGCTGGAAGCCTGATAGAGCTTTTCCCGGGTGGCCAACCCTGGTTGGGACCCTTTAGATGGATCGTCCACTAGTTCAGAGGCGAGTGTCAAGAAAGTAAGGGGGTAAAATTAACCAGAACATACTTCTTGCATGAAGAGAATCGATTATTTTCTGGAGCTTGTCATTTTCAGCCTTGGACTGAGCAAGAAGTTCCTCTGAGATGAGACACGGTTATTAACGAGGCGTGAATGAGAATGGGCAGAGCGTACCTGAGCGTTCTTTCTCGTCCTTCATCGTCTGCTCGAGTTCGCTTTTCTTGACATTGAGCCGATCAACCTCATGACGAAGTTTCCGAATCTCTTCCTCTACATTCACCGGGGCCGCGACGTGGTTGTCAGCACGACATGAACAAGAATGGACAAAGCGTATAACAAGCACACCTTGATCGGTAATCTGTTTTTCTAAGCGCTTAACATCGTCTCCATTCTCCCCAGGTTGTTCCGGCTCCGAGGGCATCTATTTGATATAAAGAAGCAACCTGTGATGAGAACATAATGTGATTCAAGTTCTTAAACTCACGGCCAGGGGCGGCAGGTTGGGAAGACGCTGTATGATAATTTTCTTCTCTGAAGCAACTGCGATGTCGTAATTAGGCGAGATGGCCATGGGCGCAGTAGAACTGAAGCCATGCGAGATGACGTCAAGGTTATCGTGAGTTGTAACATCCCAGAAGGAGAACGACGAATTTCCAGAGGTTGCGATCAACCTGTCATCGCACGACAACTTTGCTATATAATTTGCAATGTCTTCGTCGTCGTTGATGGTCCACCTTAAGTGTGTCGTCTTGGTGGGCACGTCGAGACAGTAGATAGCGCCGCCGGAAGACAAGGCAAACAGTTGATCACTATTGCTCGTCCAAGCAAGGCTTCCGTTCAGTACGGTGCATACGTAAACTGGGAAGTTTGCGAGGAGTTGGCCGTTACGACTGTTATAGACCTGCACAGACTCCCTGTAATACGTAGCTGCGGCGATACGCTCTCCATCGGGAGAGAACTTGACAGCAGTGACGAAGCTGTCGAGTAGTACTTGAAGCTGTCGCTGGCCGCCATCTGAAAGAGACCAAATGACGAGTGTTGTGTCGTCCGATCCGCTTGCTATCCTCGTAGAGTCAGCGGAGATGTCCACCGCGTTCACCGCTCGGTCGTGTGAGTGTTGAAAGCTCCTAAGCTGTGCGTGGTCTTCCGCATTCCACACGATCACCTGGCCGTCCAACGTCCCAGCGACGATCCACTTTCCGTCCGGTGAGATTGCGGCGTCTCCAATAGCAGTTCCGGCGTCCATTGGTTCCCCCACCTCCTGGCCATTCACCACTCTCCATCGTCGAATCTTTCCTCGTCCTCCTGCGCTCACGAGTTCCTCTCCGTCAGGGAAAAAGATGACCGTGCGTATGTTATCGTTATCTTGAACATCGATCGTGGTCGGGTCCTCGCCAACGATATGCTTTTCACCCGATTCCAACGCAGCCATCGACTGACCACCTTCGCTGGTTGCTGTTTCATCGTTATCCGTATAAGATCCACCGTCCCCTTCACTTAGTTTCAGTGCCTTCTATCGATGGTGTTGGCTCTGGCACTACTCACCATCGGTACTATCTCGGTCGCCTGTCATACTGAGCAGATTCCAGTCAAGTGCGAAGTGGGGCTGTTTGTTGTGTACTCCATGCGCCCCATCGTCGCCTGGTTTAAATATTCGTCTGCGTTCTTCGAATTTGACGCGCAGTTACCCTGTCCCCTGCGCGCTTGCGTTCATACCACCCGGTGGCGATAGGACTACTAATCTGGCATATACGCTTACAGCAAGGTCCACAGGCTTCCGAGAAGAATCTATTGAAAACGTCATTGATGCACGCTGTCTAGCCTTCAATTGAGCAACTTCCTGAGTTCAGGGATCTACTTACCTCACTTCTCAAACGGTGAACTCTGAATCCGAGCCGCATGGTGAGGGGCAGTGACGCCGCATCGATAGCCGGCGCCAGGGGCGTATGTTGTAGCTTCATTCCATACTTGTGGCTTGTGGCAATGTTTTTTCCGTTCACGACCCAATTGCGTCACCACACTGGTCGGCCATCCCTGAAACGTTCGATATGGATATGATGAGTCGATGAATTCAGCAGCAATGTATCGCCCGGGTGACCCAAAAGATGAACGTCAATGAAGTAACGCCCGAACTACCGAGGCTCGATTGAAGCCTGAGGGCCTTGCTGTTGATATTGACCTCCAACAGAACCAGCTTGACCCTTGTTGGATGATAGACAAGACCGTGAACCATATTCGTGAATGTTCTAGTGCCCAAGTGAACAGCATATAACAAACACACCAGTATTGGCGTCTTCCATTCGATAAAGCACTAATTAGTACGTCATTTATGCTTCGCATCCGCGCGTTGAAGGCGGCATGGTGGATATCGGGGGAAGCTTGAATATAGGGCGCAAGGATCTGAGCGCGATTGGGGTTGCTTGTTCTAGGCCTAGTGTCCCTTGATCTTGACCACGTCGGAAAGTGCGTTGGGGAGAAGGTACTCGAGGGTGGAGCCAATGCGGGTGCTGTGACCCTTTGAGCCACGTGGTTTTGAAAGTGGGTCACTATCACAGGATCTTGTTAAGCGAGTGAGGGACAAATGCCGGGCGCAGTTCTAAGTGAAGGTGCGCGTTGAGGGTGGTCGCGTGGTGATTAAGAAGGGTCGCGTGTGCGTCGTACGGTCTGTTCTGTCAAACCAGATTAATGTCCTTGCAGAAGCGGGCGTACTCGGTGGTAGTAGGGGGAAGTTTGTGACTTCCAGACCTTGGCGATGTGTTGTTTTGGCGTGGTGAAGTGAGGGGTCGAAAGAGTATAGATCCGTGAACTCCCCAACGCAGAAAGCGGCCTTGAGGCAGGCGAAAAATGGCCCTTTCCTCACCGCTGATCTGAGGTGTCTCCGACCGAAGAAGGTGACAAAATGCCAAGCGTTTCGAATCAATTTAACTTGGTTTTGCCTGAGGCTGTTAGTAGGGTTTAAGCAGTTGATTTCACCCTTCCTCTGGTTCCTGTGAACCTATCGCGCACCCAAATAAAGCATTGTGAGTCGTGACTCACCGTGACCTTTGATCATTGTTAGAATAATAGAATCTTTTCCTCGGGGACCGGTAAATCCTTTTGGCCCTGGAGCCATCTCCACCCACGCGTTCACCATTCATCGTTAGGGCCTACTCTAAGACGGAGGGGACACACGTTCGACTGGGTAGAGAGGAGGATCGAGCGGCAGATCATTATCCCCCAGTGTGCAACGTGTCGTCTTATTGAATATTCTGACATTGTCTCTTACGCATGGCATGCCTTACCCTGAGCGCTTGCTCTTGTTCGGATGCTTGCCAAACTTGTTGCGATGTCGCCCTACAGGTCTGATTGGCAAGAAATATCGACCAAATCAATCCCATTGTAGTGCAGTGCAAAAGATCCCAGTGGGAGGAGACAGTCAGAGAGATGACCTTGGTCGCAACTTGAAGGATGTCGTCGCTGAGCGCCTTACGTTATTAGTTGTACGGAACAAGTGGCAGACGCACTGTGGCGTACCGTGACGAAGTGACGCAAGCGAAAAGCACTCCAAAATAACTGTGTAGGACGGAAAATTGTGACCATGATCCAACAGGAACCGTATCTGCTCCCTCAAGTTCGTTTGTCATAATAGGTTCCAATCTCGGGCTACTGTACGTTGACCGTCTGGATACCCGCCATCAACTCACCCACCCCCGTCTCCTCGCGCACCTGAACCATAATCAAACAATCCGTTGCCACACGTCGGTACTGCATATGCGTTACTCGGGCAAGTAGCAGCGCCCCGAACTTCTGCCTGAGCCGGACGACCAGCCTCCGCGCATGCTCTAGATTAGACTGAGAATCGTGCGAGAATTCCTGTTCGAGAAGAGGACTGATCCACGGATGAACGAGGTGTAAACCTTTCATGCCGATCAAGTCATCCGTAGTCTTGATCTCTACATCACCGAGAATCGGCGATCTCGCATGATAAATAGCTTTCGAGGATTCGGAATCCGGCTCTGAGCGACACTGAACATTAGCGAGTTGGAAGACAATGCCTGGGAGTCGCAGCCGACCAGCAACAACCGAAAGCGGCGCGAGGTCGTGGAGTCGATTGTATAGCGGCACAGCGAGGGAGAGGTCAGATGGGTGCAATGATGTGACCATATTATCCATCCTAGCGCTATCAATTGGTCGCGGAAGATGTGGCGGCGCAATTTGGTTGTAAACGGTGAGATCGGCAGGGAGGTAACTGTGGTTACTGCCGTGGGTCCCGGTCCAGGACAGAATTGTCACATTTCCCGAACGCGCCAGGATATACTCCAGAAGTCGACCAACTGCCACCTGCTTTCCCTCTCCATAGATGACAGGTTGTGCGGTACCGAAAATGCCAAACAGACAGTACGCAATGTCTTCCTCGCGCGTTGTTTCACGGCTGGAAGCCAAATAGAGCTTCTCGCGGACCCTGTCCTGCCCCGGTTGAAGAGCGGATAACTCCTGCGTCTTGATTTTCATGGCCTGCTCCATCTCCCGAATAATGAGAGGCGATTTTTTGTGATTGGACATCGTCAAGCCGAGGTATGGCTGCCAGTCTTCCGTGTAAAACTGCACAACCTCTGGAGCAATATATTCCTGGTAAGTCCAACCGCGAGTGTTCCAGATACTCCGCCACAGGTGCCCATATTCCTGCAACTTTGAAGAGACGTCCAGAAGGTAAACAATGGTAAGCGACGAGCCGCGATACCACCTAAACATGGCAACCACTGCCTCTTGCACGATCCCCTTGTCCGCTTGGTTCACGCAGCATGTGTCGCTCCATGCCCAGAGAAAGCACAGACGACGCCCAAGCCTACAGAACTTGACCAGTTTGGTATGAGCGGGAGATGCAGGCAGTCTATAGACCGTGGTCTTCTCAACCTTCTGGAAAGTAGGTTCGTGCGGTTGCCACCTGTGGGAGAACATCACATATCGGTAGAATTCCTTGACTTCTCTTCGAATACGTTCATCGTCAATCTTCCTAATCATTGAAGATCGCAACTCGTTGAAAATCGGGAGTTCCTCGAAAGCTCTCTCCTGTTGAGCTTTGTCACATAGACGACCGGTATCAGTGTTGATCAGTGTATTTGGGATATCGCGGATAGTCTTTTGTACAGTCTCCCGAATTTTGGGTGTCGCATTGACGTACAGACCACGAAGGTCTATGGATGAAATAAAGTGAACATGTATAGTCAGCACAATCTAAAATTAGCTCACCACGGATAGCCGGTAAAGTCGATTGCTCGAGCTTTATAAGCATTGTCTCGAACGCCATGAATGCTTCCTTGTGACGTCCCAGGCTATGTAATGCAAAATGCTTTCGCCTGTAGCCCTTGTACGATGACGGCGCGAGTTTGATATCCTAGATGTAACTAATCGTGAAAGCCCATACCCACGGGATGTAGAAGCCAATGCATACCTTCTCAGCGTCAACGAGTGCGTTTTCCAATAAACGTTTTCGTGCATTGGAACATTTCACAATCATGCCATCGATTTTTTGCGGACTAAGTGAGAGCGCATTCGAATAGTATGCAATGGCCCCGTTGTAGTCATTGACCTCCATCATAGAATCACCTTGTCCCTCCAGCTTCTTGGAACAGCATTCTCGGAATTCTGAAGGGGAGTTACGATTAGCATTGAATTCGGCATTGTTGCAACTACCCACCGAGTCCCCATCGCATGTGCTCTTCCTTTGTGTTTGGGTCCTCTGGTAGCTCGGTTTGCATTTGTCGGAAGCACTCAACGGCCTCTACGACTCGGTGTCCGTCCTCTCCAAGTTGTTCACAGAGCGCTCGAACACTATGGAACCGGTAAGATATGAACTAAACCAAAAGAGAGTTATTGTCCAGGTTTCAGATTATCAAAATCATCCATACCTTGGTAGTTGTATTCCATGCATCGCGCCAGGAGCCACGAGTTAAAGCCGCTTTGGCCCACTTGTTTGGCAAAGTGGGTGTGGGTAAGGAAGGGAGCGACAGAGCAGTAGTGTAGTTCTGCACTGCTTCATCTACACTCGAGGCGACATCACCGGTTTTCTCCAGGTCGGTGGCGCATTTGTTTCCAAATTCTGACAAAACCATATTCATATTGAATACATTGATACTATAGTGTGACGCCAGAACTCACCTGCAATCTGGTTGACGAATACCTTGTCGGATTTCAGATCATCGCTCATGTTATTCACGAACTCCGTTAGATATATTGCAGAATCGCGTATGTTGCCTCGTTCGTACAGATCTTCGCACTCATGCATCTGCTCAATAGCTATTGCTCTCTCTAACGGAAGCGGATGATATCGGGAAGGCAGAACGCTAGTCAGGGAGCATATATTAGAATAAGAACAAACACACACCTGCAGTCTTGTCCGGCGCCAGGGGAACTATACGTGGTCCGATCGTCGTGTTTGAGGATTCCACTTTAAAACCGGCCATAGGTGCTTCGTAAGGTTCTTGTCCAGCTTGGTCACCTGGATGTACAATTTCTAGTGAACGCGATGGTCAACGCAATAAATACCAGGGACGTAAAAACGTACTTGATTCCTCGCTGCGGGCGTGAAGATCGATACGGAACTTGAAAGACTCCATAACTCCGATGAGGCTTTCTTTTTCTTCGACTAGCTGATTACGGAATTCTTGGATAGTTCACTCCAGCCTGGTAATTTCCTCGTCTGACATATGAGAGCGTGAGTGGCGGAAAGTCCTTCATTGGGCCAATAAACACACTTGAACTTGCGACACGTGGACCAGGGGATGGGGCGGTGGTTTCGGGACCATTATTTTCGACTGTCTGGATTTGCATCTTAGCAGGGACATGAAGAAATCATGTTATGATACACTTACACCATCATGGTTGCGTGGGGTAGGGATATCGTGGAAAGTTATCTTCTTGCATACGGCGAGCGCGATCTTGCGGTCTTTTAAGATAGCGAACGATGAGATGGAATCGACATAATTTATGGCGGAGCCGATTTCCTGACGGGTCTTGGGGTCCCAGAACGAGACGGAGAAATCAGTGGCTGCGATGAACGTTCCGCCACTCGCCAAGCCGATCCACTTGGGCTTGCTGTTCCCGCGTTGAACGAGCCATTTTGAACGTGGAGTCCCAGTTGAGGCATCGAGGCAGTGAATGTTACCGTCAGAAGACAAGATAAACAGGTGCCTGCTGTCGGTGGTCCAGGCAAGGGATTGGTTGAATGACGAGGCGACAGGGATGGGAAGGTCGAAGAGGAGACTGCCGTCGTCGCTGTCGTGGATGCGAACGGAGGCACGTTGCCATGTCGCTGTAGCAAGGAAGCGACCGTCGGGCGAGAACTTGACAGCAGCGAGCTCGTTATCGTGTTGCAGTGGGCCGAGCACCCGCTCTCCAGTCTCAAGATTCCATACGCATACAGTCTTGTCCGTCGACCCAGTCGCGATGCGCTTGTGAGGTGAGATGTCCATCGCGCACACACGAGGTTTCGATATCATAGTGTACCACCCCTGGAACTGGAGTTCGACCACCTTCTTGTGGTTCGATGCATCCCACACTCGGCCCCGACCCGTCCCACTTGCGATCCACTTTCCGTCTTTTGACACTGAGATGCAGCAAAGATCAGCGCCGCCGTCCATCGGAACTCCCATCTCTAATCCATTGTCCACTCTCCAGCGTCGAATCTTTCCCTTGTCGTCACAGCCCACGAGGTGCTGCTCGTCGAGAAATGCGACCAGTCGTATGTTACATGTGCAACTGATCTCCATTGGCCAACGATACTCGAGGATCTCCCTTGGTTCTTGGGTCTCCGTCAGCATTGTCCATTCGACCGATTCTGTCACTACTCACCTTGATCGCTGTTCCTTCAACCTTGCTTCAGCAACTTGTCCTTTCAGGAGGTCAGTATTCCCTTCTGGTCGACTGTTAGTGTGGTTTCGCCCATGCAGCCGTCATCGACATGCACTCACCGTTCACCTCCTGTGACAAGGCCTGTTCTACAGAACTGAGTAGGGGAAATTCTCGACCACGTAGTACAAGAGCGGTGGCAAGGAAGCTAGACAGCTATCGAGTGGCACGCCCTCATCACGCCACATACACGTGTCCCCTTGTTGATTGTTTGCGCTGGCCACGGCATGTACGCACAGCTTCCTTGAACATCTAACTCATCTCACTGAGACGTAAGTACCCTTCACAGGATAATAAGAGAAAAGCATGTGTGAGTGTGGGGGGTAGACGCTGATCGGTAAAAGTGACCCGGATCAAAGTCTTAGCGAGTCAAAACAAGGACAAACACGTTAGAAACCAGTTAAGGAAATGTTGCGTAATCCTCACCCGACAAAGATCTTATTCCTACTAATGAACACACAATGGCCCCAGCCCCTCAGTTAAACAAAAATAATGAGCGATATAGAGCAGTACTAGTAGCTTCTCACTTTGTACTTGTATATGATACACGAGTCTCATTGATCTATCCCCACTTTCGAATCCATTTGTATGTCTCTGTATCACTTTGTATTTGTATTTGGCGTCTCTGTTGCCTAATAGCAGGTAGACGAAATTGTTGATGCGAATATGTTGTGGCTTACATGCTACCCGGTGAGTTGGTTCATTTTGAAGAAAAAAAAAAAAAGGGGGGGGGTCCAATCCTGACTGGGGCGAGGTACAGTGGGGGGCGTGAGCTTGCTATCAAAAGACGCAAGCGCGCATACTAGTGATAATGAGGATATATATATTTCGCTAAGATGTCTGATATCATGAAAGGTCATTGGGGGCGCAAGGGACCGCCTCGAGATAAGCGCTAAGCACCCAGTCGCCGCCCGACTTTCGCTGCGTCAGCCCCAGAAATACGGTTTGATGCTGACGCGCTTCCAGCCGAGAGAACTCTACCTCGGGGACGGGAAGCGAGCTTGCAGCGGAGCTGAAACGCAGCTTCAACAGCAAAGAGGCCATCACGATCGAGTGGGGAGGCAAAGGCAGACCGCAGCCTCGGGTGAGAGTAAGAGCAAAGGGGTTTGAATTCCTTCACAGCCACTTTACCTGTAGTAAGCCTTACACACCGGGGTTTCCAATATTTTGAGCCACTCAGAATACATCTCAAAATGTAATTGTATTATAAAATATAATGGCTATCTATTCTGAGGTTACACATAAGCTTAAATTTCATGATCCCATAATATGTCCCACAATATTATATAATGTAATTACATTTTGAGTCTCTCAAAAGATATTTGAAAATATTGAAAGTCCGGCGGAGGAAGCATTCGTCCCGCAAAG
>JBBPPG010000604.1:0-19555 GCA_038091855.1 Leccinellum luteum
GCTCACTGGAGTGCGACGCTGCCATCACTCGAGGAGCTTCCGTTTCGCGGATGTTCTTTTTGGCCCTGCCCTGCAGCCTGCAGACTTGGAACCCGAAAGAGCATCAAGCTTAATCTGTCCTGTCTTTCCTGATTAGATGTGAGACTCTGCACCTTGGGGAATGCAATACACCGCCAGGTACCACTGGATGCCATCTTATCGCCTCCCGCATGATAGCATCCACATAGGGCAACGATGTCTTGTCCACAGAGTCCGGAAGTCGATGATGTCCAACCAAGCTGTCGATATCCGCTTGTGCACGTCGTTGGACCTCCGGGTGGTTCATCATGAGATAGATAAAGATGACGGGTGTGGAATTCATCTGTCAAAAGCGAGAATTACTGTGGTTCGAGACGAGAAAACAGTAAAACGGACTGTCTCCACTGCAGCTAAGGACATTGTTTGTTTAAAGGATACAGATAGTTTCAAATGAGAAATGGAGTTTACCTGCATATAGTGACCCTGCAGATTCTTCGATAGCTCGTGCCAGGTCCGGATCCCTGGAATCAACGACTAGACCATATCGAGCGATCGCATCAGCGACCATGGTCGGGGCTGCTAGCCCTTCCCTACTAAGTTCCTCGTGAGTCCCGGCAAACATAATGATCAATATGGGTACGGACGAGCTGCTGTTCGAACCACTCGTAAGGCGTGTTTAGTGCTTGAACCGTGAGACGTCTAGACTCATTTACGTGGGCCTTGAACCCCATTCCCGGAAGTCATGCAGGCAGTGCCTTCACTGCATTAGACCGTATCAATATACCATGAAGATGGATGGATCTGATCTGATAAAGAAGAAACCACACCAAACGGAAATGCAGTGCACATTGCAATTACTGGGAGCTTGGTAGCATGCAGAACAATCTCCGCGGCGCGTTGCATCGAGGTCAAGAACGTCTCATGCCCCATGTAATCGTACCCGTATGTCACTTCCATGACTAAGGCGGCCGAAAACCTGAAAAGGACAAGCATGAATAGAGCAATCTCTTCGCGAGGATGGAAAATCTACGTGGTGAAATGTTCAGCGTAGCGGGCGGGATCGTCCACTGGCAACAGATGCCTTGTCAGCTCGTATGCTTTCCGCAGGTGTCTGGGACGTCGACCTAGTGCTGCTTGGGCGTTGAAGTAACAGGTGTAACAATCGTCGGTGTAGCCTGAACCTTGGTCCATACCACGCACTAGTCATCGACCATTGCCACCCAAATCTTTTTCGTGTCCGTGTTGACCGGTCGACCGTCGATACGAGAGAACATCAGAAATGTATGATCTTTCAAGAATGGAAGCAAGCAAGGTATGACTTACAGGTGCAACACAGGACCCTTGGGACGATCAGAGTGCTTGTGCGACCGTTTTTCGAGTAATGTTATGGTGACTTGTTCAGAATTCAAGATGAGTATTTCTTGATGCAGGGCGCGCATATAGATGATATCACATGTTCCGTGCGGTACATGTAGATCATGACGATGAGACGGGTAAAGACAATATCATACCGTACATCTTGGCTTCCCGGAAACCATGTAAGTGAAGATACACTGGATTGATGATGAAGAAAAGCGCACTAAACAGTAATGTAGCGTATACCGCGATTAGACCAACGTCCGAGGCACGTTGCATCGAGATCACGAAAGTACTGCCATCCCTTGGAGTAGTACCCATATGTTACTTCCATGTCCAAGGCGGCCGAGGATTGAGCAAGACAAACATGGGCAGAGCAACTTCCTCATGAGGTTGGAAACTTGAAATGTTCAGCTTAGCAGGCGGGATCCAGAAAACAAACTCGTCGGCTCGTACGCTTTCTGCAGCCATCTGGGACGTTGAGCTAGTGTTCCTCGGGCATTGAAAATTTGGTGTAACAGTCGTCGGCGTACCCAGAGCCTCGATCTATGATGGATGATCTTTTGAGAATAGAGACAAACAAGATGCCTGGGGCGATCAGAATACTTTGCGACCGTTTTTCGAGCCGTGCTATGGCGATTTGTTCAGAATTCAAGATGAGTATTTCTTGGCGCAGGCCCGGGCGCGCATGTCGCCTATTCCGTGTAGTACATGTAAATGATGACGGTGAGTATTGCACCGTATGTCTTGGCCCACGCCGTATACGTGAGGAAGGACGGATTTCTATCTATGTCAGCAGGCTTTCGAGAGGAAGCGCTTTATTATAATTAGGGCCAGGTAGCAGGAGCGGTAACGAGAAAGCATTGTCTCACTTATGTAAGTCGATTATCAACTGGAATTTCCCCAGCCCCAGAACCGAGCGCTACCGAGCGAGATTTATATTTCATCATCGCCCCACCCACCGAATACTTACCTACCGGGAGAGGACGTCTGCGTTGAAAATTTGAAATAGGTCGGAGAGTGTGGGAATTCAAAGGTATTTCTACAATTTCTTCAAGTTGAACGTATCCAGATTCCACTGGCTCTTTTCCCGTAGACATGGCTCTCTTTGAGTGGACAAGTGAGTTTATACTGTATTTTATTTTATTTATCAATTCGAGTTTTTGTCTTTTTTCCTAGCCCCGGAAAGACAGGCATTCAACCGAACCTTGCCAATAATACCAAACGAGATACATTTCTATATATTCGACCTCATTGCTCCACCCACTAAGCACCTGACTCCAGAGGAACTCAAGATATTTGCCAATCTTTCTTGCGTTTGCAGGTTATCTGCCAATGTCTGCCTTCCACGCATGTTCGAGTTCGTGGAATTTCCAGGCTCCGGCATGTTCATGCTCCTCGATGGCATGCCCACACAGGTGTCGAACGGTTCTATCTTGTCTGCACAGATTGCCGAGAAACAGCCTCTCGCGCTCGCACTCGCCCGAATAGTGACGTCGTGCTGTTTCTTGTGCTGGAAGGAGGACGATGTGGATTCGAGGCAGGGTGGGCTGTACATCTCGGTAATCTCGTATATGAAGAACGTCCGCAAACTCCAGTTCTTGCGCTGCCGTGTTAAGGAAGAGCACTGGAGTGCAATGGCGGCGCTTCCATGGCTCGATGAGCTTTCATTCTATGTAGAGCCTGACAAGGTCAAAGTGTCTCAACTTTCTGTGATTTCTTCAAGTTGTAGCATGGCTAGGGGTTTGCCCATCGTGGCCATCGATATTGGGTACTTGCGTACATTTGACATCAGTTATTGGGATCTCGTTGGCTCGAAGGAGAAGTGGCTCTGTCAGTCCGCGCATCACAGAGTTGCAAGTCCATAATCGTTTTGGTTTCCTATTCGGGAACCCATACTACGCGGCCTACGCCCAGGGCTGTCTCGAGCCCTCTTGCGAATGCCGCAGTCCCTCAAGGCACTATGTTTTACAGTCGAAGCAAGCACTATTCATGGCACGGTCCAGGCTGTCCTGCAAAGCATGTCGGATGATCCCAGTGCGTGGACGGGCCTTTCAGAGCTTTGTTCGCTAACACTGCGGATGGATAAGAAGGAGGCGGTTACGGATGTAAGTCAATCTATTTTCCTCTTTGTTGTGTTGCATCATTGCTTATCATCCCCCTCCCTTCCTCTTATAGGGGCTCTCCCGACATTTAGGTATGTATCTCCTGTTCTCCTCATGCTAATATATCTGTGCTGAAGGAATGTTTGTGTTTGCTGCATTGCATGTGACATCAGATAGCCTACCCGAAGTTCTGCCTATCCTTCGTGATAAGCTCGGTTCTGCCTCCGGTCTCAGGCTGGTGAATTATTTCGGGACAGTTTTCCGTTTGACAGATGCGAAGTGGTCCCAGTTGAAGGGAGTGGGGGCAACGAAGCATTATAATACGCATTGTGATGTCCGGGTTATTGTATATGCACACCATCGCGGACCATAGTGTCACGTTGGCGACGTGCCTCCCTGGACTACATGCATCGCCTTAGAAAGTGAAAGAAGAAAGGGCGAATAATACAATGGAGCATCGACAGATGACGTACCAGATTCGACGCCCGAAGCCAAATACCCAGGGAATGTTATCGTCGTTCAGCGTGCCATCCTCCCGTAAGAATCGGTCTGGAATGAACATGTTAGGGTTGGGATACTTTTCTTCGTTGTGCGACATCGCCCTGCGATACCCATCAGGAGCCGCGCGTGCATGCCCGACAAGATCGAGCCCCTACCAGAGATTTGCCATAATCACCGAACCTGTCACAAAGCCATCAGTAAGAATCGCTGCGATGATCGATATGCTACTCACCCTGCGGGATATAATACCCTCGATAGATGTCATCCGATGTCGCGTGACCAGCTAAAATGTATCAACAGAACCAGAACTTAGCGTCTAAAGTTAACGCACTGAGGGGCAGAACTAGGTGCCATCTCATTGTCTCTCGCAACACAGCATCTACATACGGCAATGATGTACGATCTTCAAAATTTGGCAGTCGTCGTCGCCCGACGACGCTGTCAATTTCCACTTGTACACGATGTTGAGTCCCCGGGTAGTTCATCATGAGATACAGGAAGGTGATCAGCGGGGCATTCGTCTGTAAGACGCACATGACGTCACTTGGTCAGGCTGATCCCACACGTTGGACCACTCAGACGAACCGTTTCAACCGAGGCTGCAGGTGTCGTTATCATATATCAAATGAATGTAATTCAGAAAAAGAAATCATGATCACCTGCATATAGTGTTCCTGCAGAGTCTTTGACGGCTTGTATGAGCTCCAGATCACTCGAATCATTGTTCAGACGACACCGAGCGATAGCGTCGGCAACCATGGATGGCGTTGCATTCCCTTCCTCAAATTCATCATTAGCTAGTCATATATGCATACAATAATCAACTTCTGGACGTACGACACGTTGTTGAACCATGCATAAGGTGCATTCAACGCTTCAGACACCAAGCGCCGGCATTCTGCAGCGTCGGCCTTGAATCCCATTCCCGGCAACAAGGCAGGCAAATCCTTCACTGCAGTGTGCAGCCGTAAAGAAACCATGGTCGAGTACCGAATTGGATGGCAACAACTCACCAAACGGAAACGCAGTACAGATCGCCAAGATCCCGGTGGACACATGCAGAGCAATATCCTGCGCCCGTTGCATCGATGTCCCTTCCCTTCAGGTTGTATCCATATGTCACCTCCATGACCACGGCGGAGGAAAACCTGTATGTTTGTCGTATCAGCAACCCACCATATAATGGGAACACGATGGCAACAAGACTCACATGGTGAAATGTGCTGCATAGCACGACAGGTCATCCAGAAGACGTGTTAACATTTCATACGCCTTCTGCAGTTGTCTTGGACGATAAGCCAACGCCGCATTCGCATGAAAGACTTGATGCAACAGTCGTCGATGCAACCTGAACGTGGAGCCGTACCGAGTCATAGTAGTGAACCCTTCCATTCCAAACCTTTGTTCACGTTACGCGTGCGTCGGCAGAAATTTATTTATAGTGTTGAGTGAAGCAGTTAGCCGCTGCGCTTACGGACTAGTACTGGAAATAAGAACGCACATGTCTGTAATGGGTACCACAGGTCTATCAGAATATTTTTGAGACCGGTTCTCGAGCAGCGCGACGGCGACTTCTTCCGAGTTCAATATGATGATAGTCTGGCCCAAGATGCGGGTGTAAACGATGTCACCTTGTTTGACGATCGCACGTCGGTGTCCTGTTCGGAACCGCTGTAGTTTGGAGCGACGTACCGTATGTCCTTGATCACTCGGTGTAGGTGAGATGCGGTGCGTCTCTGTTCATGCCGAGAACGTTTCCAATGAGAGGTAGTGGCTTGGGACCAGGCGGGAGCGGCAGCCGTGTGGAGGGTGCTGACGACTGAACCTCCGCACGCTCTCGATGGCGAGCACGACGGCTGCGAGCGCTAGTAGCGTCACAATCATGGCCGTTTGGGTGGAAACGCTGAGTCAGTTGATGCACTGGATGATTCATGAAGTTCCGACGGGTCGTGGAAGCTTGACAGTACTTGGCTTCACTGATCTCTTTCGTTTGCAGTAGACATGACTCTTTGAATGGTCCAGTGAGTTCACAATGCATTTTCGTCTTACCCGTCGAGTCTCGAACCTTTGCCTCTTTTCAGTCACAGAACGACGAAAGGACGACCAAATCTTGCCTAATACAATACCAAACGAGATATACCTTTATATTTTCGACCTCATCGTCACATATGACAGCAAATATATAAAGCAAGAGGAGCTCGAAGCAGTGTTCGCAAACCTTTCTTGCGTTTGCAGGTTCTTTGCCAACGTTTGCCTTCCACGCATATACGAGTTTGTCGAGTTTTATGGCTACGTGTCCCGTGGTGGTGCACCAAAGTGCTACGAGGAACAGCGCGGTTTTACAGTCTACACACATACAATTGCACAGCAGCCTCTCGCCCTCGCCCTCGCCCTCGCACGGATGGTAAGGTCGTGCCGTTTCGCAAACTGGCGGTCCTGGGGGTGACCTCATTGGAGAGGGGGAACTGGCAGTACGCTGTGTGATGTTATACATGAAGAACATCCGTGTGGTCCAGCTTTGGGACTGCTGGATAGCGCCCAATCGCTGGAGCACGATCGTGGCGCTGCCATCCCTCGAGAATCTGGCATTCTACGATTGTGTTTTTCGGGATTTTGCCGCAAACGAGGAAACCAAGAAGAATCTCAAGCTCAAAGTTTCCAAACTTTGCGTGATCAAGTACCGCGGGGAACGGCGGCCCATCGCGGCCGTCGATACAGGACACTTGCGCTCGTTTTGCACAGATTACCAGTCTTTCGCTGTCAAGGAGGACTGGCTCCGAGAATAATGGCTTACCGGCAGAGTCTTTGATAGCCTGCACGAGCTCCGGGCCCTTGGAATCGTTCTCCAGATGCATGTCGAGTGATCGCGTTAGCGACCATTGATAGTGCTCGCAAACCCTTTGAACTTACATTCTTTTATGAACTTTTGACGGGCTACTCATTTCTGGATACGCTGCTGCTTGACCCACTCGCGACTTGGCAGCGAGCGCAAGTCTTGAACGTTTGAACCGCAATCCATTATCCTGGAATCCAAGGACTGACTAACGCCGCACAATGTAGCCCGACGGGTCGCCCAAGTCAGCGCTTGCTTGCCAGTGCCGTGACGTGGCAGTTGTGACAGAGTAACAGACATTGAACCCTCCACTGGCACCCGCTTGGCCATGTCCCTTTTCGAGTGGTCAAGTGAGTTCACATTGTGTTTATCTTCCCTGTTGACACAAATTTTCACTGTTTTTCCCAGCTCCAGAACGATGGAATGTCGACTTGCCAGTAATACCAAACGAAATATACTTTCACATTGTCGACCTCATCGCCCCACCTAGCACTGCGGCCGAAAACCTATCACTACAGCAACTCAAGCTGTTGTCCAATCTCTCTTGTATTTGCAGGTTCTTTGCCAACATCTGCCTTCCACGGGTATACGAGCTCGTTAGGATTTCTGGCGCCGTGGTCCGTCATGGCGTGTCCACGCATGCGGTGCCAGTGACAAATGGTTCTGTATTGTCTGCACAGATTACCGCGGAGCAGCCTCTTGCACTCGCGCTTGCACGCATAGTGAAGCTTTACCGTTTCGCAAACTCGTCGGCGACTCGGAGCGGGATGTTCACTGTTCCAATGTCACACATGAAGAACATCCGTGAGGTCCAGTTAATGAAATGCTCTGTGGACAAGGAGCACTGGACCGCGCTTGCGACGCTGCCTTCGCTCGAGAAGTTGGAGTTTTACCATTGCGATTTTGTGCACGACCCCGCAGATTCGGAATCCGAGATCAAGGTGAAGGTGTCCCAGCTGTGCCTGTTTAACTGCTTTGCATCCGAGCGACTTGGTTCGATCGTTGACATGCAGTACTTGCGCACGTGCGCCAACGATTACGATGAAATGGTTTTCACAAATGATGGGGATTGGTCGTGTCATCCTCGCCTCACCGACCTGCACATCTTCATTTTCGAGGATAATTTACCGAGCGGGTCGTACACCAGGGCTCTGTTTTCACTCCTCGTGGGAGCGCCGCGGTCTCTTGAGACGCTATGTTTCTCATTTGATGTGTCGGTCGCTCACGGAATAGCTGCGGACATCTTGGGAAACATGTCGGAGCATCCCATGGCTTCGAGGACGGACCTTTCTTTGCTTCGCTCACTGACACTGCAAGTGGACAGTGAGGTGCCAGTTCCGGACGTAAGTCGATATGTTGTCTTGTACGATTTCTTGGTCTCTTATCGTTTCATCCCTCTAGGAGCTGTCGCAGTCCATAAGTGGTATGAACCCCCTTCATGATGCTAATAGGTCGGTACTGAAAGACTCGTCCTTGTGTTTGCCCCGCATTAGAAAACTTGCCCAGAGTTCCGATTTTCCTTCGTTGCATGCTTGGTACTGCGTCTAAACTCAGGCATGTGTATTATTTCGGGACAGTTTTCCTATGGGTAGATGGGGAGTGGAGGAGGGAGTCTCGCAGTAAAGTACTACCATGAAGGCTGGTGTGTTTATAATGTTTACTGCACGCTGCATCGACGGCACGAATGTCTTGCACCACCGTTGCAGCGAACCATTATATATGTACCACGTCGACACGCGTAAGAAATCGCACTGGCGCACTTTATATTTCGCATCGCGCACTAGACATGTCCCTTTTCGAGTGGTCAAGTGAGTTCACAATATGTGTCTAGTTATCTCCCCTGTTGACAAAGGCTTTCGCCGTTTTCCCCAGCGCCAAACCGACGGAATGTTGGCAAGTCACATCTAGCGCCGAATACCTATCGCCAGAGGAACTCAAGTTATTCGTCAACCTTTCTCGTGTTTGCAGGTTCTTTGCCAACCTCTACCTTCCTCGCACATATAAGTTCTTGGAGTTTTCTACTAGCGCCGAGTCCATGCCAACTTACAAGGCACGGCATGGCTCTACGTTATCCACACAGATAGCTGCACAGCAGCCTCTCGCCCTCGCCCTCGCCCGGACGGTGAGGTCGTGTCGTTTCACAAGCTAGGGGGACCCATTAGAGAGTTGGCAGGACGTTGCTGCCGTATCACAGATGAAGAACCTCCGTACGGTCCAGTTTGTGTCCTGCTGGTTCGAAAAACAGCACCGGAAAGCGATCGTGGCGCTCAGGCAATCGCTCGAGGATCTAGCATTCTATGGTTGTGTCTTTAATTGCTATGCTACAAACGAGGAACCGGAGAAGAATCTCAAGCTCAAACTTTCCAAACTTTCCGTGGTTAAATGTTTCGAGCAACGGTGGTCTATCGCGGACGTCGATACAGGGCACTTGGACACGTTTTGCACAGATTACCGGTCTCTCACTTTCAAGGAGGACTGGCTCCGTCACTCTGCCGTTACCGAACTGCATATCGATATTTCTGATGAAGTTGTGTCAGGAGATGAGGGTTACATGCCAGGGCTGACCATTATCCTCTCAAAAGTACCATGGTCTCTCGAGGTGCTTTGTTTCTCTATTGCCGTGTCGAATACTTTCGGAATGGCTCGAGATATCTTACCGAGCATATCGAATGCGGCCACTGCGTGGACGAACCTTTCTTCCCTTCGCTCGCTCGTGCTGCGAGTGGTCGGCGAGGGGCCAGTTACGAACGTAAGTCTAAGCGACCGGTCGATTCGGTGCCTGTAAGCCAGCTCACGAGATCCGGACAGCGTCTCTGATCGCGGATACAACATGATCTTGCCCAACGACGCGTTGCTCGAGGGCATCTTCCATTTAAACGACATCGTGGTCACTGAACACGAAAAGCAAGGTGAAAAAAATTGATTGACATGGACCAGCTTTTCGAGCTCGCCTCGAAGGAGGTTTTGGACAGGGATTCCAGTAGCTTTGGCGACGACCCGAGATATATCGTTGCTCGTCACTCTGTCGTGGAGCATCGCAAGGGGACTTTCCACGTCGTCTTCGTTCAACTCGCCATCCTTTGGAAGCAGGCGTTCGAGATCTGGAATGACACCAAAACGAAGTTGAGAAGCCCTTTCATACTGGCCCTGCCGCTGGGCCACTTCGAGCTCATGTTTCGCGTCTTCGAGGCGCTTCTTCACATCCTTGATACGGTCGAGACGCGCGCGCTCTGTCAGGTCCCCGATAAACAGCATAACAAGACAGTAAACCCCGAGGAAATCCCACCATTTTGCCATATAGCAGTTAGTTCCTGTGCCTTCTCCCGCTTAGAACGAAGATCGTTTTCCAGTTTTGTCCGTCTTTCGGCGCTGAATACATCGATTTCGTTCTTGAGACTCTTGAATTCGATCTGTAAGGTTACAATCTCCCGGTCGAGAGCCTCGAGTTCGTCAGGCTTGAACTCCTGAGCAAGCCACAGGGCAGATGCAGCCTCGTCCACGAGGTCAATCGCCTTGTCGGGAAGATACCGATCTGAAATATACCGCGCGCCGTACACAGCAGCTAGACAGAAAGCACTATGAGAAAATAATACATAATCAGATCAAGGTGCACCAGTTACCAAGGCACTGTCTGCAATCTCGACCCCATGGTGGACCTCATATCTTGGCTTTAAGCCACGCAAGATAGAGATGGTAGCCTCCACCGTTGGCTCTTGAATTTGTACAGGTTAGAATCTTCGTTCAAGAGCTGCATCCTTTCCAATCGTTTTCCTATACTCGTCGGCTACGCCAGATGTTTGACATGGTAAAGGAGCGGAACGTGGTACGGACGCTTACGTGTAGTAGCCCCGACGAGTTGCAAGCCACGTGCAATAGCAGGTTTTATCATCTGACCTGCATCTATGCTACCTTCTGCCTTCCCAAGATTGAACAACGTATCTGGGGTTAAAAGGACATCCCGTCAACCCAAATAGTGATGCACATGGGGTCAAGTGCTCACGGACTTCATCTATGGAGCAGATGATGCTACCAGCCTAGCTGTTGTGTGCCATGAATCACTCCAAGGGAGTTATAAATGAGATACTCACCTCGTCTTCTATATCTCGGATGAGAGCCTTGAACTTTTCCTCGAACTGACCCCTGATTCCAGAGCCTCCCATGATGGCCGAAAGGTCTAGCGACAGCACCCTCTTGTCTTGTAGGGACTTTTAATGCATATAAGCACAAAGCGCAATGTGCACCGAAACCGGTTTTCAAACGAAGTTGCGCACCTCTGGCACCTCCTTCACTACAATCCGACTCGCGAGACCCTCGAGAATCACCGTTTTCCTTACCCCGGGAGGTCCAATGAGCTATCAAAACGAGTTCATGTAGACTAACGATGCATGAAAGCAAACAGAAAATTCAAACACGCACGACCGGCTGGACTTGGTTCTCCGGGAAAAAACTTGGCATCATTGTAAGAACGAGCTTGCGCCACGGAACAATCACACCCACATTCTTTTGCCTCGCAGAGCACGGATCTCACCGAGATGGCACGTAGGGGAAAGCTGGATCCTACTATTTGGCGAGACGAAGGCACGTATCGGATACAATTTTGTTGCCGTATGTGTTGCGCTCATTAGACACGCCCGCGCGGTTACACAGATTAGCAGGACGATTCAAAGTGAACTACCGTTAGTGACGTGCATCCCGAAACTATCGTGTAGACTCACGTATTCCTTCAATGTCTCCCCCTTTTGCCGCGGTTGCTGAAACAGAAAGTTAGGGATACCTCCCCCGCCTCCTACGCCGCCAGGAGGCAGCTGAGTAGCGTAACCGCGTCCCACATCTGATCCAGGCAGTCGTCGTTCAGGTCTGAAGTTGACAGGAAGCAAGCGAGGTTCAACGCAGAGATGCGCACAGGAGCTACGACGGCTGAGCCATTTCGCAGCCTCAGTAGCAGACGCGAGAGGGCTGTCTGTCTTTTCAAAAGCAGGCTGGTCGTCGCGAACGACGTGCAAAAAAGGGCGGGCAGCGGGCAGTGAGACTATGAGGTCGTGACGCAGAATGTTTACCGACGGTAATATGTTAACAAGGTTATTACTTTAGTTATTTTGATAAAGCGCCGAGCTTGCACCCACCTTTTACAACTCCCAACAAAAGAGCCAGATAAGTTTCCTCAGCCAATACTGCTGCATTACACGAGAACGATGGCAGTGCCGAAAGTGAGGATACTGATTTTTCTTTGATTTGTGCCACTGCAGGAACGAAGCCGGCTCGATGATTGACCCTGGATATACACCATGAACCGAAAAATGATGCCTAGGATAGTTGTTCAATTTCACGAGCACAACCTGGACAGAAACGACTTCCGAGTTATCAATGAAGTCTGTCGAAGACTCACTGGAGTCATAGTATCGAGTTGATCAATACGCCGAGGGGAAGTAGATGATGGCAATACGGCGATGATCGGCATACCTGGGAACCGCCATTGTCCATAACTATGGCACGCCATCCACGGGAACTTCAAACTATGAATACTCGCAAGCTCTTCGGACAAGAGACTCACAAGCTTCGCAGAGGCACTCACATCGTATGTGAAATGCCTCGCAGCTCACTCCCCGGGGCACTGGTGTATGCTCTACTTAGACTGTACTAATCAACAATGCATGAGAAGCCGAACAGATCGAGATCCACATCTGTCACCCAAGAGGCGTGGTAAATTGAGATCTTGGATGGTGGGAAAAAAAAAACACGTAAGCACTTACATAAAGTTACGAACTAAAATCAGGGGCTTTTTTTCATGTCCCTCCTTGAGTGGTCCAGTGAGTTCAAAAATCCTCCTTACTCTGCCTCTTACCGATTTTATTCAGCCCCAGAGAGACGGAGAGACGACAAAGTCTTATCCGTCATACCGAACGAGATTTACATTCACGTCTTTGAATTCGTCGCCCCATCCAATGAGCGCCTACCACCAGGAAAACTCAAGACATTCCACAGGCTTTCTCATGTCTGCAAGTTCTTTGCCAACGTCTGCCTTCCACGCGTATTCGAGTCAGTAGAATTTTCTGGCTCCATACCCCGCAAAGGTACTCCCGCATACTACAAGGCATTGCTTGGATCTATACTGTGCGCACGGATTGTAGAGGAGCAGCCTCTCGCTCTCGCTCTTGCCCCGAGAGTGAGGGCATGCCATTTCACGAACTCGCTGCCCCGAAATGGGGATTCGCGGACGGTTGATTCATTCACTTTGAACAACTGCATTTCTGTAACGACACTCATGAAGAACATCCGCGAGCTCCGCTTCTCAAACCATATCGTGGAAACGGAACACTGGAGTATGATCGCTTCGCTGCTGTCTCTCGTGGATCTGTCTTTCCATTCGTGCAATTTTAAGGACTTCCCTTCTGAGGGCGTTGGACCCGAGGAAGAGTTCAAGCTGACAGTGTCTCGACTTAGTGTGCTTTGCTGTGGCTGTGACATGGATCTGCAACCTATCAAAGTTGTTGATATGGAGTGCTTGCGTATACTTACGATGGAATTCGGGACTCTCGAGGAAGCCTGGTTTTGCGAAGGGGAGGATTGGCTGCTCGAGTCTACCATCACAGAACTGCACTTCCATGTCAGCGCGGAAGTAATATTTCACGACATGGACTCCTCGCTAGACTACGCCCTTCGGCGAATGCCGCGGTCTCTCGAGGTCCTGTCTTTCTTGGCTCGCGATTTGTCATCGCCAGATGAGGCTTGGGGAATCGGTCTATCCATCTTGGTGGACATGTTGGCTATTCCTGCATGGGAGAACGTTTCTTCATTGCGCTCGCTCACGGTGCAGGTGATAGACGAGATGCCAGTCATGGATATCGATGTAAGTCGGCATGTGCCCCTTCGTTGGTGTCTCGCCTGGTCACTGATTCCCCCTCCTTGTACTTAGGAACCTTCCCGATGTATAGATGATATTATGGATGGTATGGTTCTCCACATGTGTAAGATCTGTGCTGAAAGGCTGATCGTGTTTGCTTTCCCTCATCGCATGGCGCATCAGATACTTTATCTGGTGTTCAACGTATCTTTCGTGACAGGCTTGGGCTTGCGTCTGCTCACGGTAACACTAATCTCAGGCATGTGGATTTTTTAGGAACGGTTTTCCGTTTGGTGGACGGGGTGTGGTCGGAAGATGTATTGTAATACAGTACATTCAGGCGCGAAAATTCGAGCCCTTCTCAAGAAATCGCTTCATACAATTACCTGCATAAGCTGCGTCAGGCACGTTGGAAACTTGCAATCGAAGTCGTTGTAGTCATCATGCATAGCAGCCACGCACGACGTCGAGCAATTGTGAGAGACCGAAGTCTGCTGCTCGAGGTTGTGCACCCACTACATACACTCTGACCGTGTCGTTGCATTGGATTCACCGATGAGGGACGAGTTGAATCTAGATCCAGGGAAGTTGTTGAGGTTGATCAGCTTGAACGGCTTTTATGCAGGAACGATGGTACCTGTGGTGTTCGTCGGTGACCGATGAATAGGCTCTGACTTCGTCGAAAATTAATACAATACTTACTAGTAGTGACATCGGTAAAGCGGCTGGATGTGACAGTAAGCGCCCAGGGCACGTCAGGGTAAATGTGGAAGCGAACACTGGCACGTGCAGTGATCGTGCGCCGAAGGTGAATTTTCTTTGCACCACGAAACGTAGCCTACCAGATGTCTTCCAAGGTGAGCCGAAGGAAGAGAGACGGTGAGTAGTATATGGGCAAGATGATTGGTGTACTGACAACAGAAAAAGGACCGAATGGGGGGGAAAGCCCAGCCCCCTTCGATGATGGACAGCAGGTGGATGCGTCGGCGAGCGAAGACGAAGAACCCAAGACCACCGAAAATGAGGCCCTGATGGAATCGAGTGAAGAGATTATAGCCTCCGATATCGCTGGTGCGAACCCGATCGAGATCAACGTTCGAGAAGACATATGGTCGGTCAAGTTTCTCCCAGACGGGCGGTATGTCGTGGGTTCAGGTGAAGCAGGAAAGATTCAACGATGGGGAGTGGCGGATGGCAAGGAAGTGGGCGAGTCAATGGACGCTGGAAGTCTCGTTTACGACCTTGCAGTCTCACGGGATGGAAAGTGGATCGTGGCTGGGACGGCAGATGGTCGAGTGACGGTGTGGAACGCGACAGACCACGAAAAGGCGACCGACTTCAAAGCGCACAGTGAACAGGTGACAGCAGTGGATATCTCACCGGACTCGACAAGAATCGCGAGCGGGTCGAATGACAACACGCTCTGTGTCTGGTCACTTTCAACTGGCCAGCGTCTGCTTTATCTATTCAAACATCACTTCTGTGTAGTCGGGGTCAAGTTCTCACCCAACGGACAACTTATTGCCACTGCGAGTGCAACGCATAATTCCGAGTTTGTTCGTGTCTACGACAGTTGCAATGGCCGACTCCTTGCCCAGTTTCCGATTAACATAAAGACCGCAAAGAACGGAAGCCTCGCCTGGACGAGTGATGGAAAGCAACTGCTCGTCTTGTCTCACGGCAACATCCATTGTCTTGAAACGTCCAGCTGGACAACACTCTTAAGATGGAGCGTTGGCGACGAAGACTATATCGCACTGTCACCCAACGACAGGTTCATTGCAGTTTCCGGAAATTCGTCGTTCTCACTCTGGGACGCTACATCCCACCAACACCTTGCGACAATCACAATGCCTCCTTCTGATTCCATCTTTTCTACGGCCATCTCACCAAACTACGACATCGCGATCGCTTCGGACTCGGACAGGAAAATATTCCTTCGACATCTTTTGGACATCCTTCCCTCACACTGCCGTGACAACGCGAGTTTCGCAACTTCTGTCAAATGTCATCGCTGACACAAATAGTGTAGTTTCTCTTGGAGCGAGAACTCTGCCGCTCAAGGAAGGAAATCATCGATCTAGGAGACACGGTGGAGTCCCTACGCGTGCAGAACACTCGTCAAGGTGTGCTTATTAGTCGAATGGTCGTGCCGTGCTAACTTCCATATCCATTCAGCCAGTGACATCGCGAGCCGCGAGGAAGCCATTAAGTCCCTTTGCGCACAGCATAAAAGCACAAGTGCGTTAACTCTGTCTTCATTCACATGTCACACCTTGTCGACAGTCGCCTCTTCATGCGCAGAGAATAAATTAGACGAGACCGTCAGGATTGTAACAAATTTAGAGAAATCTGCTCAAGGACTTCGTGATCAGTTCGCTACAGCCAACAAGGAGAATGAAAGCCTCAGGTACACCATCCAATCTCTTTGCGCCCGAGAGGAAGTGCGTTCAATTCACGTTTACTCCCACCTCGTTGACAATAGCCTCTCAACGCACAGACAATCAATTGAACGAAATCATCAGGGTCCAACGGGAAGATTCGGGTGTGTTTATCATTATTCCGACTCACAACTTCCTGACCAGTTTTCTGTATCTATGGAACGCAAAATAGCCGACCTCAAGAAAACCATTCAAGAACTCACGAACCAACTTGCTGTGTCACAATACACCCTGCGCATGCACGAGAAGAAGCACGAATGTGAAACCATGTTTGCTGCTGGTCGTATATATGGTGCCGTACAGCATCTTCTCGAGATCATCAACACCATGCGTGAGGATCTGCAGGACAACGATTTGATCATGAACTGGCTCGAAGGTGAGTCTTTGCGTCATTTCATAGTTTATATATTCACTTCTTGCCATCAGGTTTCAGGAACCAGTGCGTATCACGGCTTTGGGCCATCGGAGATGACGCGTCAAGTGCGGAGATACATGTCGCGGCGTTCGCTGCCTATTCTGCTATACTATCGCTCACCTCCTCGCCTCACTATACCATATTAATGGGATGGGCCAAGATGGGGCTCCGTTGTTATTCTGCCAATGAGGTATTTGGAGGCGCAGACAAGGTATGGCATGTTTTGCATGGTTATTTGGAATGTCTTGATAGCTCTTGTATCATTCAGTTCATGGTCCCAAACTTTCATCTTTATCGGGCAGTCTGCGATGCTCTTGAAGAGGAAGATCGTGTTATGGAGGCAATTGAATGCTTCCAAAAGATGGAAAATGATCTTCTGGAGGAGACTTACTACGCCCTCGATAATTGGCCGCAACTTGAATGGGAACTCGGTGAGTAATTTTACTCGTGACATGAAGACCGATTTGAGAATCTCTCCAGATTTCCAACTACGTTGTGTCAAGAAGCTTGACAGTCACGCTGACACAGTCATGGACTTCAAGGACTATGACACGGCCATCAGATACTATTCAAGCGCACTCTCGCTGGACCCGACAAACAGCGATATTATTATAAAATGCTGTAAGGCACGAGCAGGTTTACTGGAGGAGGAACTCGTCAGCATTACCAAGGTACAGATTGGCTCATACATCTACGTAGTTGGCAGTATTGACGCGCGAATAGGTTATTGAACATGACCCAATGAACTACAAAGGTTACAAGAAAAGATATTCTGTATTGCATAGCATGAGCCGCTACAGGGAGGCGTTCAGTGCATTTGGAATAATGTTGTCGACGATGAAGAATTCGGCAGACCCACAAGTTTGCGGTGAGACCGTTGGATTTAGTCTGTGTGAAAACATAAATTTATGTCCTTTTCGCATCAGAGCTTCGAGGTCGATATGTCGATACGACTCCAATCATTCGAAAAATCGTCCATGACACCATCCGTGACATACCCCGCGTACTCATCGATACCACATCTGGTCATCTCTACGATAAAACACAGCAAGCCGCCGCATTTGAAGAGTGCCCGATCTTCGATGAACTCCGGTCAGCCATGACTACCCATGATCGTCTTGACCACGCACGTATCAAGCAAGAGGTGGAGAAATTCTATCAATATGTGATGTTCTCGCACAGATGGCAGCCTGCCGAGCCGACATTCCAAATGGTTGAGGACATCTCGATATATGGACTACCCGAATCCCCCACAATCGAAAAGCTCGTCAATTTCTGCAGTGTGGTCCAATCTCGGGGTTTCCGGTGGGCATGGATCGATACATGCTGCGTCAATCAGGCAGACAAGGGGGTTCAGCAAGAATCTGTGGTGGCAATGTTCCGGTGGTACTGTCGCGCAGCGCTCACGATCGTCCATCTCCTTGGTGTTCTCTCGGAGTCGCAGCAAGAAGGCGATCTGTGGAAAAGTATATGGAATACTCGTGGGTGGACGTACCAGGAGTACGTTGCTTCAAAGTTCATTCAATTTTACACGGAGGACTGGAAACCATATCTCGATCTGAAGTTGTTCAATCACAAGGAATCGCCTATCGTTCTCTCGGAGATGGAGCAGGCAACGCAATTCACCACGGAGAAGCTCACTACGATCCAACCGGGGCTAGAGCGAGTGCGGGAAAAATTGTACCTGGCTTCGAAGCGCCAGACGACGCGGGAAGAAGATATCGCATACTCATTGTTTGGAATCTTTGATGTCTCACTCCCAGTCATATATGGCGAGGGCAAGCGAGCGGTCCGTCGCCTCCTCGAGCATATCCTAACACAGTCGGACGATGTCACGCTTCTCTCTTGGACCGGAAACTCAGATAACACTACTAAAAGCTACCTCCCTTCTGATCTCACTGTATACGATCAAATTCAGCCCTTGCATGTTCCCCAAGCCGTAGAGGCGGCCCAGATGAATCAGATGGTCATGGACTTGCGATCGTCCTTTCCCGATCCTTCTCCGATCGTCGCGCTATATCAACGTCTCTTTGGTCTCCCATCGTTGTCCTTCGTTTCTGGTCGACTTGGACTCCCTGGACTCGTCTTCCGCCTCACGGGTCTCCCCCAGCTCATAGCACGTAATTCCGACTCAACCCTTCACGTTTATCGTGCCACGGCGCCAACTCTCGGCGAGGTGCGGATTGAGACCAAAGATGATTCGCTCGGGGCACAGCGCCTTGTTCTCGTTCATCCATGGATCAGTCCGTTGCTCGACGAGGATTTCTCTGGCAACGATCCTCTGTTTGATCTAGAAGCGCGCGCACTGCGGACCCTCATTCGGCTTCGGCGGCCTTTTGGCGCACTGCTGCTAGCCTCGCAGAAGCGAGGGCAGTACAAACGCGTGGCGACGGACAGTTTCATCCAGGTTCAGATTCAGGCGGAGACGTCGTTGAGTGAGTTGATGGAGAGCATTGGTACGATCGAAGTACAGTAATCGTGCGTTGTTGGGATGACGCATTTCGTTACATCTACATCTCTTGAAAGTGGCCTGAGTTGTCTCGGATGATAAGTCAACGCAGCTCGCGCGAGAAAGATCGATGCAACCTGAACGTGCCTCCGTACCGCGCCAGGGAAGTTGAACATTCTAATCCGAACCTTTGCTCGTGCATGGGTCAGCATCAGAAACAGTTGCGGAGGGGCCGGGGTTGTAAGAGAAACAAGTAAATGTGCTCACATGTCTACATTGGCTAATTCAAGTACTTGTGCGAGCGTTCCTCGGGCAATGCAATGGCAACCTCTTCTGAGTTCAATGTGATGATTCAGATGCTTCTTACCCAAGAAGCGAGTGAAAACGATGTCACCTTGATCGAAGATGACATGGAGTTGTCGTACTCGGGAGTCTGAGTCGGCACCACCGTTTAGTTACATGCAGTATGCACTAGTGCAACAAGGTGACGTACCATAAATCTTCGACCACTTCGCGTAGGTGAGATGAGGTGTGTCCTTATTCATACCAAGCACGTTTCGTAGGGGTTTCGGGTCAGGTGCCGTTGAGAGTGGCAG
>JBBPPG010000605.1:0-19538 GCA_038091855.1 Leccinellum luteum
CTTGCTGGGCACTCGTGGGGCGGGATGCTCGCGGCGCATTATGTCAGCTACCGACACCCGCCCGGGCTGTGTCGTTTGGTCCTCGCAAGCGCCGCGCCGTCGATGCCGCTGTGGGTCCAGAGCACTCGGTCATTGTTGGCCAAGCTGCCGGATGACCTGAGGGAGATGCTGGAGAGGCATGAGAAGGCGGGGACGACAGACGATCCGGAGTACCAACAGGGGATGAACATTTTTTATGCCAAACACGTGTGCAAGCTGAATCCGTGGCCTGAGGGTCTACTCACTTCCTTTGCGTCTATGGAGGCCGACCCGACCGTTTACTCGACTATGTGAGTTGCTCTAGCACACGTTCTGACCGTTCTTCACCACTGAAACTCTGTAGGGTCGGTCCGTCCGAGTTCACGATCATTGGAACCTTGAAGGACTGGTCTTGTTTGGACCAGATCCACACGATTAAGTGCTCGACGCTACTGACCCACGGGGAGGATGACGAGGCGCAGGACGTGTGTCAGGCGCCGTTCTTCCAAAAGATCGAGAAAGTACGCTGGGTGACGTTTGCAAGCTGCAGTCACATGGCCCATTTCGAACAACGTGATCGGTACTTTGAAATTGTTGGCAAGTTCTTGACGGATGTTTGAAAAAAAAGGGCAGAGGACCAAGGGGAAAGAGAAGTTGCTGTAAGGATGGGGAGACGAAGTCTTATATGTGTATTTATACTGAAGAAGAGGGAAATGATCACAACTGGTCTGATCGTGTCAACGCGGGCATTCTGTCGGACAGTTGAATACAGGAAGTGGAAGAGGGTGCCCTAGTCCTGGAAGTTGGAATGCATGTCAGTTCGGCAAAGCCTCGTGATCAAGTCGCCAATGTCTTCCAACTTCCTGGTAGTGGAAAGTGGCACCACAATGTAGCGCAAGGGGTTACGTGATCCAGGGGGTCGTGTACCGATACGCATGCAGTTCAGGAACTGATTGATGCTATGGGGCGCTACTGAATAGCATTCAGGTACATCGGCGGGCAAGTTAATCTCCATTTTTTCCATTAACTAGGACCAGAACATAGTGGAAGCTAACAAGTACGTGGATTAGACAAGCGAGAGTCATTGACGAAGACATAGTAAGACACACCTAGATATCGTCCCCTACAACCTCTCTATGCACCATTGTCGATCCACGACGCGATCCTCGTCAGGGTCTCCCCTACCTCGGGCTGGTACCATGAGAACAGCAAGTGATCGTGCAGGGCATCCTTGGCTTCGTAATACGCCACTTTACCCTCACCCTCGCCCTCACCCATGTCCCTGGCCATTTTCCACCGCAGTGTCCGGATCGAATCCAATATCGGCTCCGCCCCACCTGCACACACCAACGTCCTCGGGAACCCATCGAACCGTGCGTCGACGCACGGGTGCAGCGACCCCGGGCTTACCCACACGCTCTTATCCGCGAACCCGAGCCCAAACGGTCCCAAGAACGCCATCTTGGCATAACTCGATGCACGAGCCCGGTTGTGTCCAGAGGTACCCATGTAGTCCACCATGAACGGGCTCTCGAGCGAGCTCAACGGACCATAGTGCGACGTGCCCAGGTCGACCCACGGCGAGAGAAGCAGCAGCGCGCCTGGCATCCTGGGCAAGACCAGATCAGGATGGTAGTCAGCGTAGTCCCTAAGATAGCGGACGAGCGCGAGCGCAAGGTTGCCGCCCGCCGAGTCCCCCACGATGACAATGTCCTCGGGGAGGAAGCCGACGCGCTCGACGAGGTAGATGTACCCCGCGAGGGCGTCAAGGAGCGCTGCTGGAAATGCGTGAGCCTCGGTATACGGCGCTGCGCTTGACAGGCGGTACTCGATCGCGAATGTGCGCGTGATGCAAGGGGTGTGGGAGAGGATGCCCCACGCGACGTTGGCGGTCGGGTCGGCAGGGTGGGCGGAGAGCTGGGTGTAACTGCCGCCGTGGAGACGGTAAAGGACTTTGTCCCCTGGTAGGGGTGGAGCACCGGCGGGGAGGATGTCGTCGCGGTCAATCCAGTAGCCGGGGATGCGGGCACAGGTGATATTGGCGGCGTGAGCGAGCTCTAGGATTGTTCCGGTAATCAGATGAGGAACTGGGTCGATCCAAACGCCTTTGACGCCTGGACCAGAGACGATGGCATGGTGGGTCGGGAAATGGATGAGGGGACCTGTTCTATCGTGTCAAAGTGAAATGCATCGACTATCAAGACGAATCTCTATGATAGACTTACTTTTGGGTCACACGAAACAGGTGTCGGAAGAGCTTCAGAAGGACGGTACGGGCGAAAGTCCAGCTAGGACGGGGACGACTTGACTTGACACAGGCGCAGAGACACCAGTATGGGAGTCTGAAGAGGGTGGTGGACGCGACCTGGTAGGTCAAGTAGAGGCCAAACCAGGGTTGTTCGCGCAGTTCATAGACCATGCGACACTACGAGTCTGTTGAGCGCGTAGGCACTCGAACAAGGCTGTTGGCGCCAACATTCAAATCTCCGAAACAAATACGTGGCACTGTGACCAGTGCAGTTAACTACGCGTCTACAAGAAACTCCGAGTCAAGGTCAAGTTGAAGTTCTAAGGGCCTAACTTGGGTGTACCCCCGGGGGTATGTTCATGCGGTGTCTCCCAATGACCGTAAGTGCCCTATGACGGTATGACCTGGTCAACTTGAACTCAACGTGCACTGGCACTAGAGGATCGCAAGCAGGTCCAACAGATTATTATACCTATCGATTCCACACAAATACATACGAGGGAACAAAAGGACCCTGAACAGAATACACACGAACCGCTCACGGCTAGTTTCACCCCCTTCTTCATGTTTACACCTCCGTCCAAGAAATCTGTGGAAACCGAGTCCGGTCGTACTGCTTACTTGACCGCTCGAGGATAATTTCACTCACCATCCTCTCCACATCATTCCATCGTGCCTCATAGACCTCCCAGTCGTTGTGAAGGCATGTCATCAGTTCAGATTCCCAGCTCGAAATGTGAAACACACCATCAGGCGGCATACGGCCCGCAAAGAACGCAGCCAAAGATGGGACTGACTCTGCCTCGATGGGAGAGTCAGCGAAATTCATGAACCACTCGGATCCGGATTGCAGAGTATCAGTAAGGTCGCCACCACTGACCAAAGTTTGGCATTCGCGCGTGTCGAGAGCGTTATAAAAGGTCCGCAACGACGAGCGCAGCCGGAGAACCCGCATCAAGCCAGCGGGCGTGATTCCAGCGGAATGCTAACCAGAGTGACTGTTGATGGACAGATTCTCGATTCGTGGACAAGTGGACACCAGTTGCAGAAGATCACCATCGTTCATGCCCACGACACAGTTGAGCTCGATGCACACCTGGGTGAGATTGAACGCTGCAAATTGAAGGACGTCGTCGAGGACAAGCGTTGTAGGCTGCACAAACCAAGGATCGAAACATTGGAGCCTGATATTCATGAGAAGCTTGTGGTTGCAGGTTGTTTGGAGAGCCATTGCAAACGACTTGATCTTGTCCCTGGGGGGGAGATGCCATAAAACATGGATATGTCTTTCAGTGCCGGGAGTCGCATGTGGGCAAAGAACTTGGCATCGGGGATCGACGATAGGATATATATTTTCATATCCTCCAGTGCAGGGAATACGAATACGTGATTGGACGTTTCGACCTGCTCCATCAATGTCGCATCCGGTGTAAAGGAAAGCAGGGTCAAGTAAGGCGTGGAGGAAAGATGGAAGAGCATGTCGATGTTCATGTTCATGTCGGAGAAATTTATGGACCGAAGACATGTCCAGCGGCGAACATGCCGATTCATGATGTTACTACTACTAAACGCAATCATGCCTCCAAGTGAACGTATGCGTATATCGTGTATACCGTGACAGCTTGACGAAAACAAATTGATGGTGCTTTTGCACGATAAAGGGTCTGAATCTTCTGGAATATAGAGGGTGAGCCGCCTTAGACTTGGGACGGCGACGGGGCGTATGAGAGGAACCAAATCATTCGTGAGGCCAAGGTGTAATTCCAGGAGATTTGGAAAGAGTGGCTCGACCTGGAATGGCCGACAAAGACGGGCGAGAGTATCCGGTTCAAGGCGAGGTCCAAGGCATTCAGGTCGAACGACCAAATGACGGACACGGCGCGCGTACGCTTTCAGAGCGTCCATCTCTGCTTGTTCCAGGTTTCTTTCAAGCAGGTACGTCTGCATCAGAATCAGAACTGGGTAGTACATCCAAGAAAGGCGGCTATCTTACGCGTTTACCAGCTCCCATGTCTTTCACACAACGCACACTGCGTCAGATCACCCAGACGCATCCAGAGCAAATCTAGAGCTGGATCTTTGAAGGCCCGGCATGTACTGGCCAGCAAGACAAGGTCTGCACAAGGGTTGCCACCAGCCAAGCATTTGATACCGTGGACATAACGGAAAGTAAAGATGATACGTAGGATCTCTTCGATGAATGGAGTGGGATGTATCGTATAATACTAGGAGTGAATAGGAGCAAGACCAAAGCTGGTCAGAACGTTCAACTTCGATTGGCTCCAGTTGGGTCCCAGACGAAGACTCCCAAACTCTCCTATGTGAGAGGTGCTGGCTTCAAGCTGCCGTCGTCTCTGCCATTGCATATGTCAAGATGCCATAGGCAATGGCAGAGACCATCACGGTCTCGCTTTACTTCTTGTCCTTCTATCACCTCACTCGTGGAAAAAATCGTGTCAAATTCAAGAGACGCTTGCTTCCCTTGATCTACATCACAGTTACCACCCTCTTTACCACAGCCTATATAATCACTTTCGCAAGAATCACCCAGATGGCGTTCATCGACGATCGTAACTACCCTGGAGGTAGTGGTCAGTGGGAATCCAGAGACATCATCGTCAATACTGACGGTCTAATCAAGTATGGCGCTTCAAAGTCATTTATATTTATCAAACGTGTTGAGTTCCTATGTGGGCCCTGATGTTCTTTCCTTGCCTTATTTGCAGGCCCCGTAGGTCAGCACACACGGTTCCATCAGAATCTTGCGAGACATACTGATGGATTTTACGAACACATAGCCATAGGTCTGATGCTTCTGATTCAATATACGACCGCGACTGTATATACTCGAGGATCACGACAAACTCTGCGCTGCCTTTTCTCAGTCTATCCCTGGCGTTGAATATCATCCTTACTATTGTCATCGTTCTCCGTCTGCTAACCTCAAGCACCACATCTTTACGCTCATGGGACCGAAGTACGGGACTTGATAGTATACGTCGGTCGCTGCGATGATCATCGAGTCGGCTGCGCTATACTCTGTCAAATTTATCACTCTTGTTCTGTATGGAATCAGAAGCACCGTAGTGGGCGTATTCTTTCCGTCGTTGATTCAATTCCAGGTGATGGTTAATCCGAATAGTTCACCAACCTGTTCTCACGAGCATGATTTACCAGACAGTCACCCCGAGCGGAGCCATGGCAATGCAAGGTCTTGGAACAAGTGAGAACTCGGAGCCTTGCGCCACACTTCAAGTTCGTCGGCATTTCCTCTCTCGCCTCCATTACCACCACGTCACTCGTTCGCCTTGCAGTGCTCACCCGAGTCCATTTCAATGCACCCACCCATCCGTGACGCCCTGCTCCCGTTTCCCATTTCGGTCCCTGAGGTCCCGATCGCCGGGATAGTCGTTGGCTACATGCGTCACGCGACCTGTCCAAGCCATTTGTCAGAAGACCCGGTCAAACGAGATCAGTCCTCATCCGACAACTTCGCTAGTGGCGAACGGAAGCTTTGCACCCACAGCGCCATGGACAGCATCGAGCTTGTGGGGCACAGCTGGGTGCAAGTGGCTGATGTGGTGATCGACCGTCTAAAACTCTTTGGGCATAGAGCCCCTTTGATCAAGTTTGATGGGAGGACTTGCTGATGCCAATCCGTCGTAGAAGACCGAATCAGGCGTGGAGATCCTTGTTCCAATGGAAGGACGTAGACTGGTACGTTTCAGTGTGGTTCTAAAACACTCTTGATAACGTATCCTTCATTGCCTTTGCTTACATCGTAGCTATGTAGTCATGTGCCTCCACAACCACAGATTCCACACCAATGAGATCCTGTTCAGTCTCACAATTCAGTCCCACATCAAATCTCATGAAGGGAATGAGGGGCCGTCGCAACACCCGAAGTAACTGCTATAGACAACCACAAGTCAGTTCCGCAGCATCTTACTGCGGCGGCCAGAAATCCGTTGAAAGCTTCCTTGTCATTTGGTTCTCCGTTGCTGTCCAGTGGCGGCAGTTGCTCGTTTACCACTCGCGCGGCGAATCCGCCAGCATGCAGCCTATCGGCGGACAAACCACTCCACATTCCGACAGACTATCCGTTCTCTGGCAGATACCCGAGTCTTAGCCGAGGCAAGCGCAGTCAGCAGCCCCGCTATATAAGTGATGAAACCCCGATGGAGGAAAAGGTTATCCAACTTATAGCTGATATAAAGGCTCGGTTTCACACCGTCGTCTCCATATCTGCTCAGAAGCAGCCGCCCCGCCTGCATCACCACCAGGAAAGATCGATATGCGTCAGCACAGAAACATACCATACGTGGTACAAGATCTCAAATCGGGTGTTCGACCTCTCGTCGTCCTTCATGGCGTGCCCGGTTTCTCCCCATTCAAGGATCGCCACGCGCGCTTCAAAATCCCCGTCGTCTTCTATGACCAGATCGGCATTGGCGAGTTCTTCCATCCTCCAGACGTGCCCCCCGAGTATCTGTTCGTGAACGAATTGGAGAACCTCCTTGACAAACTCGGGATCAAGGACAATTTTATCTCGCCGGACACTCATAGGGTGGCTCGCACGTGCACTATGCCAGCCACAAATACCTGACTGGGCTCCACTGCCTCGTCCTCGCGAGCTCGGTTCCGGCCATGGCTCTGTGGAAGGAGAGCGTCCGTTCTCTACTGGCGAAGTTGCCGGACGATATGAGGGAGATGTTACAGAAACGCGAGAAGGATGGCCCGGTCCTCACTCCGGAGTCACTACCAGCAGGCGATGGACGCAAAACCGTCAAGATCGCTCCGCATCCTGAGGACTTGCGCGTCTCCTTTGGTTGCTTTCAGGCCGATCCCACCTATGAAATGATCGATTATTGTCCCAAGTGCAAGCCTGATTCAGACGTCATGCTCATTTTTTAGGATGCGTCGTACGCAGTTTATGATCTTCGGAAAGCTGGACGAGTAGTCTACTGTGGATCGACTTCACACGATTTAGTGCCCAACCCTTTTGACGCCGGGGTCCATGACCACGCACAGGATGCGGGTTAGCACTGTCAAGCAGCGTTTTTCCAGAAGATCCTGAAAGTGCGCTGGGGTGACGTTTGCAATTTGCACTCATATGGTCTATCCTCTGCACGATCACTAGCGACATTCTTCAACACAATTACGGCGACGAAATCGTATCGTCGAGAATGCTCGCCAGACTAGTTCAACTGCTCCTGCATATTTTCGTGGCGCCGATCTACTCATGGGAGCGCCGTGCTGAAACCGACACTTGAGGCCGTGTCCCTCGATATACCCTTCTTGTCTTTCCAGGCAGTCCGTCCAATTTATGGTAATGGTCGACTCCTAGCTATATAGTTAACTAAAGGTCTCGACTTCAATGCTGGAATTATAATCTTCGGCGCACTAGTCCTACGACCGATCGGCGTCTAATGTCACTACGTATACGTTCAAAAGAAGAAAACGGTGTGCCAGATATAAAAAACAGCTTGTGAGCTTTTTGTGACAAAATTTGGACCCAGTGACTTTAGAATTAAACGTTGTCAAGGAAGTTGTCGACATACCTTACATGCAAACTGAAACGCAGTATCTGAAACGTGCATGTGACAAGGAGGTTTACAATTCTCGGCTGCTGGCCCTATCTGATCGGCTCCCTAGTAGTCGACGTCCAAGTCGTGGCTATGGAATGAGATTCAGGAGTTCGCTGCATAGATTCGATAACGCATGTTCTCGGGTTGCCACTGCTGTCATAACTCCGAATCCGCCATGGCCAGCTCACCAAAGGTGCACGAGACGGTCGATGTAAGCGAAGAGACTGGAGTTTTTTGAAACAACCGATGTCAAGGGAACCGTTTATCTGATATAAATTTAAACCTCAGTATCTTCCTGTCTCTCCACATCGTGTCAAGGGAAAGCATTCATACCTCCAAGTTATGACCGAAACCACAGGAAAAATCGACTTTTGCGTCGGCACCGACACGTACGAGACCTGGTACAAGGTCGTCGGAGACCTCAAATGCGAAGTCCGTCCCCTCGTCGTCCTTCATGGCGGACCCGGTCTCCCCCATAACTATGTACTCCCATTCAAAGATCTCAACACCCTCTTCGGCATTCCCGTCGTCTTCTACGACCAGATCGGCATCGGCGAGTCCTCCCATCCCAAGGACGTGCCCAAGGAGTTCTGGACCGTCGAGCTGTTCATGGACGAGCTCGACAATCTCTTGGAAAAACTGGGGATCAAGGATAATTTTGATCTTGCTGGACATTCCTGGGGTGGTATGCTCGGCGCGCACTACGCCAGTCACAGGCATCCGGCCGGGCTCCACCATCTCGTCCTCGCGAGTGCCGCTCCAACCATGGCGCTGTGGGTGCAGAGCGTTCGTTCTCTCTTGGCCAAAATGCCGAATGATGTGAGGGAGACAGTAGAGAAGCATGAGAGGGCGGGGACGACGAACGATCCAGGGTTTCAGGCAGCGATGCAGGTGTTTTACGCCAAGCACGTTTGCAAAATCAATCCGTGGCCCGAGGATTTGCTCGCTTCCTTCGGTGGCATGCAAGCAAACCCTACCGTTTATGCAACGATGTGAGGACCTGCGCGCGTCTTGCTTCCTCTCTCTCTGCAGCTGTAATTCTAATGTTGCTGTACATGTAGGCTCGGTCCATCAGAGTTCACGATCATCGGAACGTTGAAAGACTGGTCATGTTTGGACCAAATCCACACGATCAGGTGTCCGACTCTTGTGACGAACGGAGCGGACGACGAAGCACAGGACATTTGTCAGGAACCATTCTTCAACAAGATCCCTACGGTGCGTTGGGTTACGTTTGCGAAGAGCAGCCACTTGGCCTATTTCGAAGAGCGCGAGCGCTACTTTTCGATCGTTGGCAAATTCTTGACGGGAGCCTAAACGTACTGTTTGAAGGAAGGAAAGCTGTAGTATATTCGTTGTTGCTGAATTAGGAAGAAGATAGAGTCATAACGGTGTCACATGTCACATGGGGCTCCCGTCTCCTCTCAGCTTACTGTCTCCCAATCATTCCAGTGCACGGAGCGAGTTGCTCCGAGCGACGTCCAAAGAGGTACAATATTTATACACGTGCGAGTTCACTCCGATAGCGATAGCCGAACCTTTGAAGTCACTATGCAATATGCATGGCCACACCCTCGTCCGCAAGGTCACATCTGCACACTGATACTGGCCGAAACGCTGGAGAAGGTAGCACTGGATTATTATTTGGTCAGTTGGCGCTTATTTACTCGTTATGCTTTCTGTTATGCTTTCCCAACTTTGACCATTCGGAGTGCAACATTGTCGAAGAGCGCCTGCAATGTTCTCGGCTTTGCGAGGGACCTAGACATCAAACTAAGACTTTGCATATCGAATTATTGGAAGCGGCGAAATCCTCAAAGTCGTGGCATGCGCCGGATATCAAGACGCACCCTCTCTTGTAACGGACACCCGAACTTACCGTAGATGATATAGGAGCAGGTTGAAACTCGAAGCAAACCTTGCTGCGGAAGTGAGAATCCATGTGGATGCAGTATGCAAGACCAAGGCACGACGGAACTCAGATATCTCGGCCTCAGACTCCATGGAAGCTCAGAATATCAATACCGTTGTCATGCGTGTTTATGAAACAATTGCAAGTTAACTTACATCCTAGTTGTGGAAATAACGTCCGAATCGAGCCCTTTAGGAAACAGATTACACTCGTGCAGCCAGAGAAATATCCCCGGAAGTTTATCACGACCCCACCACATGGGGAGACAACGACCCGCGGAGCACAGGCCAGGGTTCTGCGTGGCGATTCCAAGTCTTGAAACTCCTATTCTTCACGTGTGCAGCCGTACGCCCCGGAACAATGTCCGATTATTCGCCGGTTTTTGAATGGCATACTCCACATCCGTTGCATCGATCATGTTGCACAAACAAAAGAGCGAGTCGCGAAGCGTATGGACGTGTGCAAGTAGTGAAACAGCCGATCACTTGTTTTCCCTGAACAATTGCACCGATGGTGTTACCGTCCAGCCTTCCCGATTTGCCAAGGTCACGTTCCCCCTCGCGAACTATAATAAACCGGGCAGAGAGAAGAGTCTTCTTTCCCCAGCAGAGTCTTCTCGTTCCCCAGTCTCCACTTTAAACCGTTCGGTGAGTAACCGCAGCCCCGCAATGATACTCGACTAAGTTACGTCCGAGTACAGACAAAATGCAATTCACGAGGCCGTTTCTACTATTCCTTTGGATTTGTGTATCAGTTCTCGGCGTATGTGCAGAAGCGTGTGGCGATGACGTCTCTGACGATGCTGTAGGTGAGATGGACATTCCCTTTTAAGTGCACGATGATCGCCTCTGACGCGATTTTGTATCTCTTGGCATTAGAACCAGCGTGCGCCTAGTTAAGACGAGACTCGTCAATTTCCCACTTTCGTTCAGCATTCCTTCGAGATTAAAGACAACAAGGAGGTCGATCGATGAGCATTCATTGCTCGGTATATTTTTGATCAGTTACATACATGCACCATACCAATTCTTTATCGCGTGATATCTTAAATAAAGAAGTGCCGTTTAGCTTAACTTTTACATGGTCACTGGTGTTCAGCCAGCCACACTCTTTAGTCTTTTACTTCTATTTTTATGCTGAGACATATTGAGGGATCATGGTAACAATGCTTGCAGAAATTTAAACGACTGTCCTTCATACTGTCATGACGCTGACTATCGCTGACGGTTCGTACGAATATTAATGGTCAAAAGAACTTTTCTACCACAATCATCGTGACATTGACATGACCATCGCCTGCCTGTGCAGTAAAGGGTGATCATCATGACCCTTGGCATATCTATCCTCGAGAAATACGCTACCAATATTACAGAAAGCCACTCCAACCAGCACAGTCATGTCCATGGCCGCATCATATCAACTGGGTGCATTGCAACTTTGAAGTGTGATTAGCAGATTTTATGAGGTTGTGTGAAGACATAGTCATCCCAGTGTGAAGCCCGATAGCATCTTCAAGCCCATTTGCTCATCACACAAGTCCATAAGTTTCCCAGTCCCCACCCTCCCATGGGGTCTTTATAGCTAGGCAGCGGTTATCCAATGGAAATTCAAGCATCATACATGTACAATATCCAATTCTAGCAGATAGATCTCCTAAGTTCCTGGACCGTGTCCTTCGTTTGCGGGTTGTTCATAGCAGACCACGTAAGGGAACGAACAGGAACAGAGGGGGCATCCTTGTCGCGGAACGTGTTGCCTTTCGTAGAACGAATGATGATCATTAATTGCGAGATGCCCTTTGTAGGTTGTCTCAGAAACCCGGGAAGAACTACTACGTAGTGCAAACTCACCTGGACGTGGCTGACCGACAGGAACACGAGGTTAGTAACGTCGGAATGAAGGGCGAACGAAAAAATGAAGATGATGGCGAGTGTAGTGTATGGCGCAGCAGACTCTACGACCATGATAGCGGCGATCTCATACGGACGGGCAAGCTCCTTCCCGAGAGCATCTAGCAGATACCTTCGGATGGTAAAGAGCCGGCCGGCGACGAGCAATGTGTAGATGATGGTCAGTCCGACCTGAAGGGAAAGGTATGCAAGTTGTGAGTCGATATCATAAAAGATGGCGCCGCTCGATTCCACGAGAACGAGAATGGACATGGCTGTGATCTACGGCATCAGTCACAACATAAAGAAAGAAGAAAGCAATTGTTCAGACAAGTACTCACCAATCATGGCTATAAAAAGCACGGACATGGGTATAACAATGGTTTTCTTCCATTCCCAAAGAAGGAAACAGCGGTGAAGCTGTCAATGTCCATTATGAGAAAGAGAGGCATACAAAATCCGAGGAGACGAGAGAATACCAACCAACAAAGCTTGCATGAACCATTCCATGACATAGTAACTACAGCACGTTAATTCGATGACTGAACCTTCAGAGCAAATAAACCAGAAACTAACCTAGTCGTCGCCATAACATTTATCCAGTATTTCAGCTCATCGAGGATCAACGCTGCTGGCCCACCAGGAGCATCTCGCAGGTCGATCCATATCATCTCTGTATACCGAGCATTCCCCGCAAACCCGATTGTTGCAAGGACAAATGTGATCCAGACATAGGCAAGAAGTATCCACCTATGATGGGGAACAGAGCCATGGTGGTGTGTCCAAGTTAGGGCAATAGTTGCCTGAACGGTCAAGAGACAGAAGATCCCTGGCGGTGTTTGACTCTGCCCTAAACAATCGGCGGACTTGGACGAATATAGAACTCACCATATGACACTCCCGAGAGTAGCATGCCGTCGAGACGCGATCTCTCGAGCCACAGGTCAGTCTCGGGAGTATACGATATCATGGTTCGGGGAAACGAGGCGTCGACGTCGTTCGCAGTCAAGGGGAAGTGCGTACGAGGCCTCACACGCAACGTCAAAATGGTGAAATCCTCCCCACTCCTTATATCCGAATCCCTACCAAGACTTGGGCGATAATATAAACGGTCGCGGTGACGCGGCTCGGTAGATATGCCTCTCGCGTATGCTACAGGGGTGGATGGCTATGGGTGATTCCATGTCAGAAAACTGCGGAACTGTGATCAAAAGGTCTCCTCTAAGGGTGGATTCTGCCAAATTTATTCCCAGCGCTCGCGGAAGAGCACAATGTTTGATAACTGGGTGTCCCACGCTATGGATCTGTGGTTGCGACGTGCTCTAGTCAAGCTGAGCCCCAAAGCTATGACGCATAGCATTAAACATCAAAACTTGGGGGGTACAGGAGCGGCCCAGGACTTCTTTCGTGAAAAAAATGAAAGATCTGTCGGGGCGTACAAAGCGGCAGGTTTGCGCCCGAGGGAGCGGAGGTGGCAGGATCCGCACGGGACATGCCGACGGAATTTTAGCACGCGCTCAGGCTTGTTCCTTGTCATTTAGGGTCCAGTCCTCCGCAAGCACCGACTTTGCGTCAAGCTTATTCCAGGGTCAAGCATCATCCACCATGTCCATGATTTACCCTTACTGTAGAATATTAATGACACTCCGAGCGGTAGGTGCATACGTGATACTGATACGGAAATGTTCACAGAACCACCTGGACGACTACTTCGATTCGGATTCGTTTTTATGACCGGCGTCGAGACCATGTGGAGGAATGAAACATGGATTTTCTCGCCTTCCACGTCGAAATATTACCTCTCTTTCCAGGCATTCATAGTGAGGGCCCGGCTTCACTCGTACTATCCTTGGTATGTGGTGGTTCCTGCTAATGACTATCTCGGTCCCGACTCTCTGAGTCTCACCATAGCTCCTCGCGATTTTGATCTACCATCAAATGTCATGAAAAAGTGCGTACTTACTTCCGCCACGAGCACAGTCTCGTGAACAAGTTCTCAGGTCAGTCCACCATCACTCAACCTGACTCGACTCCATTGTATTGAGTTTGAAATCAAGCAGACAAATTCCTATGCTACAAGACGAGGTCTGTTGTCAAAGTTCTACCGCCAGTGGCTCTTGCCTTGAACACTCTCCCCCGACACCTTCACCACTCCGTATCCTTTCCACAAAGCTTGCCATTGCAATGGATTCTCCAGGTGAGGCAAACCGCATGATTTCCAAGTCTGAAGGGTCTGATCCTGATTCCATCATACACACAGCAGTATTCTGGGTCCATCCTTTGCCCTGAGCCACCCGAAACACGATCATTAACGTAGCGACTATCTGGTTGGTGTTGCTCGTGAGAACAGGATAATAAGGTAAGCCGTTCCAGTAATTGTTACCTGGAATTGATTCAAGGGCTGCAAGAACACTTGGGAAACCGCGTTTTTGCTCTCGAATAAGGCAAGGTAAGCAATAGACATGACCGAGTATAGTGCAGCCGACTCGACGATCATCGCGGCAGCTGACGTGTATTGTGTTCCGTATTTGGGTCCCATTATGGAAACAATGTGGTATCTGAAGGTCAGCAGACGAAAAACGATGGCGAGAGTGAGAATGACGTTCAATGCCAGCGATAGAACCAGAAAAGGCAGCCCAAATTCGGCGAGGATGCTCGTGTAGAGTGTGTCGGTCTCGATACGAATGAGGAACATGATACCCATGGCTGCATATTTGTAAGTATGTCAAGTGATGATCTCGCAAAGCCCATTGGATGGGGATGGAACCAGTTGTCCTGACCTACTGAGCCCGCGAGCAACAGGCAGGGGAGGAGCATCATGATCCACATAGGGATCCCACATGTTTGATAGATGACTTTGAAACGCCACACCTGACTTGATGCTGAGTTTCGATCAAGTAGGGTCTCTGGTTTGGTTTTGAGTGCTTACCACTACAGCATCAGACAACCAACTGGACACAAAGTATGCAATGGTGCTAGCATTGTTTATAGGTAAGTAGAACATAGTGTTCTCGAATGCATCTGGGCCTCCCGGGTAGTTTCGATTGTCGATAAATGTCATCTGAGTGTATCCTGCAAGTGTGATCATGTACAAAGTTCCGAGGATACCGGAGACAGTGATGAAGATGAGCAAGAGCAAGCGATTCCTGGACCTGACATGATTATTTTCATGATAGATGAGATGACGAAAGGAAAGGAAATAGAGCGGCAGTGTGATGCCATAGACGATGGCAGTGATGAAGGTGCCTTGGAGCCAGCATCTCTCAGAGAAGAGGGTCTGGGAGTCCTCGTCCAGGATTGAATTGAAGGCCATGTATACGTGGCTGGGTGGGGAAGCGAGGACGACTTCAAACAATGTGGATTTTTTCTGGTTGATAACTTAAATCCGGGTACTAAACATTGTTCTCGCCGCATGGATTCCGCGCTACCAAGCGATCAACGCGGCTATGGTGAAATCCCGACCAAGGCTGCACAGCTGCATTGGTAGCGGCCCGCAGACTGCCATAAGTGCGCACATATGTTAAATATTAACGACCTCTCGCTAGGTTAGCGCTTTAGCACCGCTGTTTTATCCTTTCACGTTCTTGGAACGCTGTTCCATCTCTGATCTTCTCCGAAACTCTGATCTTGTTATTTTTCGACTCAAGGTCAGATTCTCGGCCATGACAAGCTCCAATTCAATCGAAAAAGCATTCCATCCACCCAAAAGTTGCTTCAGACGACGATTCGTTGTCAGTATCGTTGCAGCGCTGGTCCGGTTGATTCATTGATTGAGTTCAAAGTTTTAAGCATGCCAATAACACTACGTCACATCCCTCACAATAGGGACATTGTCTGAGATCCTTTGGCTCCCTTCGGACTCTTCTGCATCGATGCCCCTTGATGCTTCTGCGGTGCTTTCTAGCATGACGGAGGCTCTATGCGGTGAGAACTGCATGCTTTCCAATTCCGAAAAACGCAATCCTGAGGTTGCATGAATCGAAATATCTTGCGTCCATCCTTTGCCTTGAGCCACCCGGAACACAATTAGCAGCGTGGCGACTATCTGGTGAGTTATCACGAGTACAAGATAGGAATTTATCTGAATAAACGCCACCTGTAACTGAATCAAGGACTGTGCGAACACCTGCGCAACTGCGTTTCCGATCCCAAACAGGACAATGTAAAACATAGATATAACAGAGTACAGGGCAGCAGACTCGATCACCATCGCAGAGATAGACGTGTATCGCGTTCCATATTCGGGTCCCATGATGGAAACAACGCGATTTCTGAATTTCAACAGACGGGGGACGATGACGATAGTAAGAACGATATTCAACGCTAGCGATAGACAGAGAAAAGGTATTGCGAAGTTCATTGTTTTCACATATGGACCCGGGGCCGAAAAATGAACTAGAAAAATCATTCCCATGACTGCGCATTTAGTATGCATACATCAGACGGTAGGGTAAGTTCTAGATGGAAATGTGTGTACTGACCTACTGAGCCTGCAAGCATCAGACAAGGATCCAAAGAGGGACATAGGACGTGTGATAAATGACTTTGAAGCCCCATACCTGACAAGATGGTGAGTGTTAACCAGGGCGTCTGGCTTGATTCCCACTTACCACCAGAACGTCAGGCAACCAGGTGGACAAAACATAAACTACTGCATTTCGCGTCGTTTATAGGAATATAGAACAGGTTTATCTCGAATGCATTTGGGCCACCTGGGTAGTTACGATTGTCAATGAATGCCATCTGGTTATACACTGCGATAGTGATCATGAAGGAAGTTCCGAGGAAGAAAGAGACGGCGATGAAGATGAGCAAAGGTAAGCGTTTCTTGAACTTGACATGACCTTTTCCACGGACGAGATGATAGAAAGACAAGAAGTAGAGAGCGACTGTAACGCCGTATGTTAGTGATAACACCTTGAAACCAACACCTCTCGAAGAAAAGGGGTCGCATATCTTCATCTGGGATCCAATTCAAATTGGAGACCATGTCGGTGAGCATACGGGCGGGGGATGGTCAGCGAACGAGATGCACATTTCAAGTCCCCGGTGTATCTTCTCGACTCCCACAAAGTGGAGAGGAGGGTTTTGTCGAATGCAAAAGTCAAGCACCACAAAAAAATGTGGTTTCGTCTCACGATCATGCCATGTTCCGTTTGGATCTGTTTCATCCATCCTCGGGCTATTGTGGTTCCTCTCCCTTTGACCGCAAAGATTGATAGCCCATGCGAGTAGAGCTCCGTTAAGATACAGCAATAACGAATGATGGAATTCCCTGTTCTATCGACGAATCGGAGTCTTCAACGAGGAGCAAATTTGTCCTCCAACCGATGTTCTACGTTCGAGTACCCCATCTACTATGACCGATCTCACAGGAATCAATGGCTTCTCTCAATGGCTATGCAGGGCTGATTAAGGTAGACGTAGTACTAAATACGCAGAACACCAGGAAAGCCTATGGTCAACGTAAGTAAGATGATAATAGTGCACGGTAAGTGAAACAATCTCACCTCAGCGCAGTTCGACAGGAACGAGCTGAGGTGTTCTACACTAGTTTATCTAGTATACGTATACAGGTCTGGCTAGGAACGAGTAGTGAGGATGTCAGAATGAAACAGGACAACGAAACGAATGTACAACGAATGATCTGTGTATACATACAGCGCGCTGCTATGACGCTTTGACACCGTCTGACATAAACGAGTCTGGTCAATGAACAATACATACGATCTGAATAAACAAGTGGAATGACAATACCGGAAAAGAGTACTGTTACGCTTCCGACGATTCTTGAAGATGCGCAAATCCAACTTGAGGTGGGTCAGAACCCATATTGAATATAGTGTAGAAGAGCTGGAGGAAATTGGTCCCGATGCTCCAGAATACTAGTCCAGATGGCAAGAAGGGTTCGGTAGTTAGTATGTTTGAAGTATGCCGTGTGGTTCAACGTCGAAGAAGGGAATGTCTCACAGACATCATCAACTGCATGACCACGAATTCCACTGAAACAGTCAGGCGATCCATCCTCTACCGGTCCAAGGTTCAGCTCATGAGCAGGGAACACAAATTGCTTGCCACCAAGAGTAAGAGTTACGTCCGGGAAGTCATCGCATGGAACTTCAGGGCTGTCAGTGGACCTGAAAGTATTACCATGTGAAACCCAATTAGAACTTACATGTGTACCAACCATCCTCAAAAGCTTTACCGCCATAGTCTTGATACAGGGTCCAAAGTCGATCCGGATCACCAAAGATGTAGTTGGCACCAGTGTCGACTATCGCAACTACGTTTCTCAGGATTGCTTTGCCATTGACACGAATGTCATCCACTACCACCTCCCAGAATCCCTAAATGGTAAAGTAAGTATGCGTCTGCGACTGCTTCTCAACGTTACAATTCAGCTCGCCTTGGTTTGTACATCGAGAAAGGTTATGTCACCTGTATACAGCTCTTTACTTACTCCACCAATGTACATCTCGCCTCCATCAGGGGTGAGCTTGAGTGCAATTACTCCATCAGACAGTTTTCCCTCACTGACAAGTGTTTCGAGCAGGGGTCTAGCAGGGTAGTTCGAAATAGACGAGAAACCCAATCCCAAGGTACCGTCCGGAGGGAATTGAGCCCTGTCCAGGTGAGCTGAATATGTTGTCGCGACACCAATAGTCTGCTTGTGTGCCTGCTCAGTGGTCAGAAGCCATCGCGTTATGATCAACGAGAGAAAACGTACGGTGAAGCCAGCAATGGTTAAATCATCACTGTATTGCCTACCGCTGCAACTTGCACCATCCCCAAATTCGATTATAAATGTCTTATCCAAGTCCTGGGCAGTCTCAGACGAAGCAGGGTTGAAGAGGTTATCGTGGCTTTTGCAGTACTCATCACCAGTCAACGATGGAATGAAGAGATCGCTGGGTCGGATTGAACATGGGAGTAAATGGTCTCGACTCGGTCAGGAAATATTTACCTAGAACCGGTGTCAATCTGGACTGTAATGAAGATTAGCACATGTGTGCCAATGAATTCACAGAGAACCTACCAGTGAAGGGTTTTGGCGGAGTACCGATCGAAATGGTAGCATACCAAAAAAGATTCTTGTAACCAGTGGCCAAGTCAAGCGCAGCCCCACCGCGTTTCCAGTTTTGGGACCCGTTCTGTTTCAAAGCATATGGGTGGGTGGTTCCAGTGTTCCTTTCATAGTTTTCCAAGCGACAAAGAAGCCTACTAAAACGGCGCATGAGGACATTGAGTAAAAGGATCCACGTCACGTCTTACGTCGTGTATGATGCGGCGTGAGACTCGAGTCCATTAATCTTGACGCTTTTATTGGAGTTCAGCAATGTAGTGTGTTTGGTGAGCGGTATGGAAATTCCATTGCCTTTCCCCCTGGGTCTCGGTATTGAAGGGGCTGAAACGACTAATGCAGCAATGACTGCGACAAATGTGAAGCGTATTGAAAAGCAAGTGAGCATGAGTCCTGATGAGGAGCGACAATGGTATACCCGCCTTAAATGTAGCCGGCAACTCCCACCCACACCAGCGATGTATACTACATCACAGGAACTAATCGGATGATATACCTCAAACTGATGAACTTCCAGTACTAGGTAGGGCCTAGACTGGTGACCAGTCTGTTGCAGTGCGAGCGTCGAGTGAGTGGACGTGGTGAGCGTGGGAACTTGAGTGTCAGCGATCTTAGGCGCGTAGGATCAGACGAGAATGAAGCGGGGACAGAGCGTATAGGGATGCTCTCTTGCCTCTGTCCCCTATGGTGGCTGGTCTTTTATATTCTACTACTCAATAGCTAATGTAATCGCCTCCTCTCCTTGAGGAGGTTGCTGCGGCAATTGATTACTGACCAGGCCGAGCGTTGCTTGTCACTGTTT
>JBBPPG010000606.1:0-19533 GCA_038091855.1 Leccinellum luteum
AAAAGCTTCTGCAAGGGTTTTGTCATCTCGACTGAACTATCAAGCTTCATCTTGATCCAGTCGTCGAGAACTGGATCAAAGTAGTGGACTGCCGGTGGCAATGGATCTTCCAGCTAAACTAGCTGGAGATCATCGAGAACCGCACGCGTGAGCTGGAAGAATGGGTACTCAAAGCCATCTTGGAAGTCAGCAATGATAGGTTTGGTGTTGTTCTGTTAGCAGCATGGTCAACAAGTGAAACAAACGCTAGAATACCAGCATGCAAAGATAGTACGTACCTCGAAAAAACCAAATGCAACAACACGCTTGCACATCTTTTTCTTCCGTAGTGCTGATGCTTGATCACGCTGGTGCTTCTTCTCGGCCCTCTCATGGACATTGGCGACATGTCCTGCAAATATAGGCCACAACTGGGAGGCATGATGGGGTTTGATGGATGGATCAGCCATAACAACACATGGTCCAGGAGAGGCAGGGAGAGAGGACTCGATACTGGACATCGAGGTGGAGGAGCCAGTAGTACTGTCAATCAATGTAGAATGCAGGTTTGGAGAAGAATTGAGGCTAGACATTGACAAAGAGGAGCCAGCGCTGTTGATCAAGGCAGTAGTGGGGTGAGTGGGATGCAGGGAAGGGTCGATGCTGGACATCGAGGTGGAGGAATTGTTGATCGAGGCAGTAGTGGGGTGAGCAGGATGCAGGGAAGGGTCAATGTTGGCCATCAAGGTGGAGGAGTTATTGATTGAGGCAGTAGTGGGCGTAGCAGGATGCAAGGAAGGGTTGATCGGAGTGGAGAGGGGTCCTGCCATCCCTGGCATCAATGACGGGTGAGGGCTTGGGTGAGCAGAAGTGTGGCCAATAGCCATGCAGCCTCCAGAAGCATGACAGTGCTTCCGACACATGCGTCGTTGGCACTGGAGGCCTACCCTAGTCACCGTACACTTGGTGTAATGACAACTTTTGTCAGTTGGAAGCCGCCCACCATTGGACTGTGGGACCACTGCAGGCTGGAAACTCCCTGTCATAAATGAAACTTGTTGGTGTCAAATGGTTAGCATCAACCAACTCACTCACCCTAATCAGAAGCAGGTGAAGACGCCGGCGAGTTTTGCTGGGACCCCAAACCATCACCCCAACGATACCAGTTATGACGTTGCATGCACTAGTGGCACAGCATGAGAAAGAAGACGCACATGGAAGAAAGAGTGATCCTACCGAGTAGTAGGGTCGACCAGCATTACTGACGTTGCTGGCCACCATGAAGCGCAGTAGAACATCAGCACCACATTTACAGCGCTGGAAGGGAGAATAGGGGGGGAGAATAAAAGGCATGGAAGGGCTGAGTCGGAGGACAAGGATAAGGACAAGAATGGCACCAAGAAAGTAACGAGTGTAAGCAATCCAACTATAGACGAGTCAGCTGGGAGACAGTGTTGAATGGCGGGACAAAAGTGACGCACATTGAAGAACAAAGAAAATGGACATACATGATATGGGTATGACAGGGAGAGATGATGGAGGGGAACGAACTTGAAGTCATGCAATAAGGATAATCCCTTTTTATATGTTCAAGGATGGTGGTCGGGGAGCGATTGCAGTTGCTTCAATTTGATCAGGCGGGTGGCAAGAATACCAGAAACGATGGGCAGGATGGAAGAGAATGCTGCCAGTCACAGCGGCAGGCAGCCAGGGCAGAGACAGATGGTTGATTGATCGATTCGGCCCAAAATACCAGGAATGCCATCCTTGTAGAGGTTGAAGAGGCCAAAGAATATGCCAATCAAGATAAAGCATCGGGGTGGCAGGGCAAGGCAGGAGGCTGACGTTTGGCATTCGGCATGATTAAATAATGTTCAATCTCCACGTGAACTTTATATGGATCATGTGATGGCTGGTTGGAGACTCGAGCTTTCGTATGCTTGGACAATCCATTTCACAGATGTCCTCGAATAAGGCTGAGGCAATGGCTCGAGTCGATAGAAGAAGTTTGTTGAGAGGTGTCTTGAATTTGAGTGGTTTGAGATGCTGTGCAAATTGTGCAAGTAGAGTCAATGTTTGGTGCCAGCCTTGTGGCTGGCCAAAGGTGAAGCTTGCTAGGTGGCGCGTCCTCATTGATAAGGGCAGAATAGTCAGAGTTGGGTGAGTTGTGAAACTTCTTCTTCCTCCAATCTTGCTTCAGTAATGATTGAATAAACACAGTATGGGAATCACCAAGTTGTAATGTCGGTGTTACATTACTGGACCGACTGGATGGTGTCCAGGAGCCAGAATGGCTTCTGGTGAGAGTGGGTGAACTGGACAAACTACACATGTGGATGTTGACAGGACAGGATCTTTATGTTTCAAATAAAACCATGGCACAATGAAGGATGATACTCTGATTACGTCAGACTGCAATGCAAGCAGGGGAAGAGTAGGAGAGAACAAAAGAGAGTAGAAATATGTATATAGAGGGGGTCCTGTTCATTGACCACACAGCATGGTAGAGAGGTTCAATCACAACACTCCTGGGAAACGATGAATCAAGAGATCAGTAGAGGGAGAAAACTGAGAGTCAGAGAGGCGCACCACTGGCAAACTCAAAAATGGAGGAAGATTTTGCTGAAGTGGTGACGAGAATGTTAGAATGGCGTGAGCATGTCCACTGAATTGTGTTGTCATTGAAAGGGCATCTCAGTGGCCGAATGAAAGGTTTAGTTCAAATTACCTGCTTTAGAACTTATGCCGTTGAAGTGAACATTGCGAATGGTTGGACGGGGGCATGCCCATTCCCTCAACGTTGTAGACGGGACTCCTGCATAGAAGTTAGTATGATGGAACGTGCGATACTGAATAAAGATGGGTGGACTGAACATAGCTGCCTCAGCTTGAAGCCATGATGGCAACACTCAGAGCGGAGTGGAGTTGCAGTTTTGCAGTTTTGCAGTTTTTGCTGTCAGAGTTGTTATATATATTATTATTTTATATTAGAATATAGTAAGCCGGGAGAGAACTTGAACCATACTCGGCTTGGTTGAGATAGGATTGCATCAATTGGTCCATTGCACTTATGAATGTTATGAACCATGACATGATCGATCAGTATCAATTTGTCTGTGTAAATGCGGCTGCCAATGTCTCACATTTTGCTCGTTCGCTGTCCTTCCCACTCCGAGAGTTACTGCCAGTGTGGTATCCCGTCACAAGTCTTCCTTGAAATCCCCTGGTGTGACTTTTTGCAGTTCATGTCTCGATTCAACATCGAAATCGACATAGACCTCGGTTTCGAAGACATGGATGATCGAAAACCATTTGAATCGAGATCAGGGTCCCGCCAGATAGAATCAGCAAGTGTGCACCATGTCCGAGCCTCTTTCCCTCTTCAAGACAGGAAATAGGATTACCAATTAGTCGTCTGACTCGCTCGATCCTCAGGCCTCAGCATATGTTTGTGACTCATATTGCGAATATTCACCGCAAAGATAGATAGCGTGATCAACATCTAAGAGAGTTTATCATCTTTTCTAGATGGGTTCAAGTTACTCAATGAGACGAAGTATCAGTCTATGTTTGCACCGAACCCTTCTAGTGATCAGTCTGAACCAGGTATATTACAACCACCTTCAATCACGGCAATCGAACCCGATACACAGTTTGGTAGTGTGCTACCTGTGCAGATAACAAACTGGCTGATTAAATATATGGCCTCGTTGTATTGGGTTCCCAGATCCTGAATATTGGAAGACATCGTTGCTTGTGTGGAGTGTATGGGTTCCTTTTGATTGCCGGTATGTATACACCACAGGATCTCTGTCAATGTATTGAAGTACACAATGTTCAGCGTATATCATCCACAAGATGGTATCAGGAGAGGATTCAACACTTACATGATGGCACGGAGAGAATCTGCGGGAAGTGCCAGTCATGATCTCCATGTTGGGCAGATGCCCAGCCAGGGGTTCCCTGGTGCGTCCATACTAGTCGAAAGCACAAGAAAGAGATGATGGTCATTGGTGACAACTACTCTGTTGAGTGCATTCTTTTCGAGGGGCCTTATGCTTTCTTGAAGACCGTTCTTGCTCTGCACGTGCGCATGGTAGATAGTGTATGCTGTATTATATGAATAAATGTCTTTCCTTTTTGTCATGTGTCCGGACGATGCAACTCAATGGTGTAGTAGGTGGTGGCCCAGCACCCAATCTATTTGATGCAATGGTGTGTGAGAATTGTTCTTGAATTCTCAACAGAATTGGTTCAAATGGTCATGAATGGTGGTCGCAAAATATGACCAAATCATCTGGGGACTTAGTAGTGTCAAGAGAGAGAAAGCAGGGAGACGACGGCAATGTTACCTGATCCAAGAAGCTTGCCATCGACGCACTTCCTATAAACAAGCTCACTGGCAGTCTTAGTCTGTTCTGGGGTAATTTATAATCAACAAGTCGATCTTGTGAAGGTCTCCGGCTGGAAATTGTCATTGTATGAGGACAAGACGTTCATCTTTGGAACAAACTTGGGGAATATTTGAGACTTATGGTCTCGGAGAGACTGCACAAATGCATTGTTAAAGGCATGGGAGGATGAAACGTTAGCATGAATAGTAGGAGGCAAGGAGGATGGAATCGGAGTCCTACATATTCAAGTTGGTTGCCACTGGATCAACTTGGTCATACCCTCTGGATCTTGACTGAAATTTGAATACATTGGAAAGGGCTGTGATGTTGTATGTTGTGTTATTGTTGTGCATGTTGTTGAGTTTTGTGACTGAGGAATAAAGATTCCCCGCTGTGGGTGACCCCACAGGTATATATTTTTGAGTGAAAATGACCTGACTGGCCACATCATCATCACGTCGTCATGTCATCGACGTCACGTTGCTTGCCACATTGTTGTGGTGCCATGTCACTTCATTGTGTCGTCACCATGTCGCCGTGTCATCGTCGTGAATGTCGCGCCATTGGGTCGTCTATACATTACCGTCATCGGCATGTCATTGGGTCGACGCGTCGTTGTGTTGTGACATAGTACCGTCGTGTCAACGCGTTGTTGCATTGCAATTTGTAAGAGGGAGGCAGGGGGAGGACGAGGGAAGGTCACACTCACCGTGGTCGTCGGCGTCGTCGCACCATTTCATGAGGGCAAGGGGGGAGGACGAGGAGAGACATACTGCTTACCGTAGTCATTGTCGTCACGCCCTGATGTCAACATATTATCATGTCGACGTCGTTGCGCCGTTTCATGAGGGCGAGGGAGGAGGATGAGGAGAAACGTACTGCTTGCCATACTAGTTGTTGTTGTCGCGTCCACGTATTATCATGATGATACATTGTCCTACTGTTTCGTGTGAGGTGTGGAGCGAGGAGGAGGGTGAGGAGAGACCATGATGTTCTGCCACTGGCAGTGCTCACCATGGTCTTTGTCGTCATTGTGGTGGCAGGGCAGTATTTTGCGTCGTGTTGTCGCTGATCAACTTGAACTTGCACGGGTAACTGCTGGTAGTAAAGAGTAATGCCCAGGTATGAAAAAAAACCAACACATAACTTGGACCCACCTATGCAGTACCCTAATGAGAAAACAAAGAAGAATAAAGCATTAAACTGATTAATAGCAGCTCAACTCAGAGGTCTGAGATAGCTTCAGAGTTGCAGCCCAAGGCTGTGCCCAGCTTTTACTCTGGCTCAGTTGAGGGCAATTTCAAATCAATGTCTATGGCTCAAGCCAACAAAATTGATTAAGTGAACAAAAAGTTCAATGCAATTGACTTATTTCCCAAACAAACAGAATTCTATTCTGAACCCAAATCTTCCTCATCTGAGCCTGAGTCTCCCATTTCCTCTGAATCATCTTCAAAACAATATGCCCTTCCTGTGCTGACCACAGCTCTCTCACACATTAGCTCCTCACTTATTCCTAGTACTCTGTCTTCCAAAGACTCTATGGCCAAGTCTTTCAACTTCTTCCACTGCTTGACTGTGAGATGACTAGTTGAAGTGATAAGTTCACCTGTAGCAAATCCCCAATGCTTCTTGGAGAACTTTCTAGATGACCTCTGAGAAGGTATCACAAGTTTACCAGTTTTCCAATATCTGAAAGCTCTCTCAACCTGCAAGAGTAATCCAATAAAATACTACAATGTTCAAATAATGACTCACTGCAACAGTGCATATAGCTAGTCCTGCATAGGGAGACCCCCAATCTGATTGGGTCTCAGCTGGAACATTCGAGACAGTTTGCAACAGGTAGCCAAAGGTCTCAACAATGCATGGGTGCTGAAAGGCACCTTTTTTGTGCTATAAACACAGATAGCAGTACTACAACAAACAAAAGAATCCACACTCACCAGATTTCCAGACCTCATCTCCACAATCTCCCACATATAGGGATATATCTCAGGTGGAACAATGGTCTTCCTCCCATGACAATCCATGGTAAATTGATTCTCTGGAACAGCCCAAGCAACATAAGTTGCTCGACCTTCAGGAGTGGTCAGTTCCAGATGATCCCCAAAGAAATGCTCGACAGATAATAAGGCCTTCTTAGCTATCTCTCCTCGCCATTCACAAACTCGTTGTTTGAGCTCAAATAAAATCATAGTCAATATTATCCATGCTATGATTGTCTTCACTTACGAGTGCAAAGACTGGTTCATTCTTCAAAGCCAAGTCATGCCTCACCTCGACATACCTATCCCAAAGTATCTGGCCAAAGTAGACATGATCTGGATGATGGAGATCCCAGGGATTATCAAGCCTTGAGATATACAGATACCAACGAGGGAGGACATGGTCACGAAACTTTCTCAAAGTCTGAGAATATCCAGGTAAATCCTCATTGAGGTACTTTTTGCTAGGTCCTTTGGGACCTCCGACACACTGTTCTGCATCGGGATTAGTGCCCTCAATAGCTGGGTCTATCTCATCATTGTCTTGTTGATTAGCTTGGCTCTGCTCAACAGTAGCCTTGGACACCTTCGTCAGCTGCAAGGGGCATGACATTGTTGTCTGAATAGGCCTCTGTACAATATATGATCAGAATACACAAATGGCACACTGCCAACTTACGTTGGAGGGATTTGTTACACCTGTCATACGAGAGTGGCTTGAGCCAGAGTCCTGGTTACTCACTTCCTTGCGACTTGGGACCTGTTTTTTCTTTGGCATGCACACAAGAGCCACCTACACAGGTCAGTATTTACAGATTGCACGTCCAATTAACTCACATTCAGATGGGGCAGAGTATCCATTGCGCGAACGCCACCTTTGTTATTGTGTAATATCTGCTTCTTCGCTGTCGTATTCTGTATATACTTATAGTTAGTATCTGGATCGCGTTCACAATAAATACTTGCATTGGAATGACCCAGTGTATCTGCTATCGGGCCTGGTTCCATGTTGGTGGCGGCATTCATACTAAAGCACCTACGTAACATCTCCTTCATCCAGGGCTAGAATAATGTGCGTAGCACCAATAACACACGGCGTCAACAACCACGTCTGTAGAGAGTAGGTACTTATATTTCCTGAGCTACGATCACGAGTGGTGGGACTGTCATGTACAGCTCTTGAGCCGCTGGGGAGACTGGTTTCAGATAGGCGGGATGTAGTACTTGGTGGCGGCTGGAAGGTATGTAGTAAATCTTTGAGTGCGATTCATATGACTGGCATCTACTTTGGTTGTTTTCGATGATTTGGAGCCCGTAGTTCCCTCTCCAGTCACATTGTTACCACCTGGCCTCGTGCTCTTCATCGTCAACGGGGGTGGGAGGGTTGCCTTAATTGTCTGCCGCTGGATTGTTAGTATTTGAATACAGTTAAGCGTGATGACTTCGCGAACCCTTGCAGTTTTGGGCCCCGTGTCATGAATATTATCGACGCTCTCCTCGTCGGTTGACTCGTCTGTGGTTGCATTGTCAATATTGTTTCCATCACCCCTCGCATCCTGTGAATTTGGGTCCTTGTCCTCTGATTCAGATGATGGGAATGTGAGGCCCGGGGACTCCCTGACCTGCCTTGGATGGCCTACCAACGGAGAACCGGAAAGCTGTACTGTGCAACGCTGCATGGATTGTTCTGGAGGAGGAGGAGAGGGATCCTGGGTGTCATCGTCAACGAGCCCACCACAAAGCATGGATATGTAGCCTGGTTAATACTTTAGTAGTTGAATGGTTAAAGAGCGCAACCTGTACCATTCTGTGAGCTTGTATTTCTTGTGTGTTCACCTGTGTGTAAAATAATATAGGGGGTGATACCATCTTGAAAAAACAACACACCTGTTTGCGTCCTGCTTGCTGCCATTGTACTCCTCCCAGTCGGGGTCCTGCAAAGTTTGTCGCCATGCCAATTGGGTAAAAATCCAGACAGTCATCGTTCGCTGGTATCCGGACCATCAGTTGTCTTCTTCTTTGTTGGCCTGTGGAATATTGCATGATTGAGGTGCATGCATGGGTTATGGTGAGCGCAACACTGACAAATCAGAATTTTATTCACCACTCCACAATGTTTCCATTTTCGGACCCCTTTTGCTTCCTGTCTCCCCCGATTTGTGCACCACTCATATCCTCTCGCACATCCCTCTCTAGCTCATTTTCCGCCATGATCTCCTCATTCTCATCCTGCTGTTCCGCTTCGTGGTTCTGCCGGGTAGGTGGTTTGTTTAGTGACTCATTGGTGCTGCATGCACACTTACTGAATTGTCAGCATCATGCCTCCATTTCTTTGACGCTCATCACTGCAATTCATCCTGATCGTCCTGCCCACCTCCAGCCTTTCGCTTCTGTGTGCCATCCCTTCCTGGCACATAATCTGTACCATCGCTGACCTCGTGACTAGCCTCCCAGCCACTGACAGTGCCCGTCGACAAGCTGTCAACCTGTTTGGCCTTAATCCCGACCTTGTACCCGACTACATTCCCAGCTTCGTTTTTGGTCGGTGTACCGTCTGTCTCTTGGCCAACTTTAACGGTGCTGTCTACGCATTCTCATTATTGTGGAGGTGAGGTGAGCAAAGAATGTACGTACTTGTTTTCACGGTTCCTTGCCTGCCCATGGTCAAGCTAACTGGTTGGGACGGTTGCATGCGCGGCTGCTTTGCAATCTTCAGACTGTGTAGTTCTCTGGTGGTTGCCATCTGTTTTTGCATCTTGGCGAGTAGCACAGCCTTGCTTCCTGTTGCAAGGTCACCCTCACTGCTGTTCCGTGCGTCGTCTGTCTCACCAGTATTAGTGATAGCACACAGTCTTATTAGTGTTGGAGCGAGGAAAACAAATAAATGTATGTACCTGTATTCACGGTTCCTTGCCTGCTTGTGATTAAGCTGACTGGTTGCACATGCAACTGATTCACAATGATTGGACTGTGTAGTTCTCGAGCAGTTGCCAACCGTTCTTGCTTCTGTGCAAGTAGCATCGTCTCAAGCACACTGATTTTTGCAACTGTGTCTGCCTTCCTTGTGAGATCTTCCTTCCTCGGTGTGTATTGCTGGTTTGCTTGTACATCAACAAGTCCCGGGTGGGCCTCTTTATTCTTCGCGCGTGTATAGACCATCTTAGCCTATTAGCAAGGTGTGAAACTTTGCAGGACAAAGTACGGTTGTGAGAGAGGACTTGACAAGGAGGTGGTCGGTCGCAGGTGCACAAGTTCAAACTCCAATGTGTCACTTGGGGCTGTGACGTGAACAATGTGCATGACAAATGAACGAGTCAGCATTGCTGCTTGTCACATCATTATTGTAATAAAGATACTCAACCTGTCAAAAATGAATAGATAGCCACTGGTATTTGGATGACTTCCACATTCAAGCCATGACAATACTTCTGTGCAAACCCTATTGCACCATCATGTAAAAAGGGATTTGTATCCTATACAAGGTTTTCTGAGCACAAGAAGATCATTCATAATTCTCTCAGAGCTCAGGTTCAAAAATATACACCTAGTGCTCTTCCTGATACTGCAGATGATGATGAACAGGAAGATGAAGCTAAGGGTTCAGGGCACAATGCACCACCACAAGGCTCCTACTATATACCCCATCCTATCTTGAATGGTAAGTGGATATTGTTTCATAGTAAAATAAAGGGTGATACTTATGGCTTGAATATAGGTGCTGCTTGTGATATTCATGGAAATTATTTACCAGAAGGGGATCCTCCACCTGCTTCCCATCATCCCAGAGAGCAGAATTCTTGGCATTCATTTTCCAACAGGGCTGAATTTGAGCTGGCAGACTTTCTCTTTCGCAAAAATGAAATGCCTGGAGCTCAAGTGGATGAGCTGATGCAAATCTTGGCTGCACTTGGTCAAGATCAAAACAAACCCCCTCCTTTTGCATCATCCCATGATCTATATCAAAAGATTGATCAGATCAATGACTCAAAGACCTGGAAGTCATTTTCCTTTACCTATGATGGTGCAAATTTAGAGGATGAAAGCCTTCCCACTTGGAAATGTGCTACATACCAGTTAGTTGTTCATGATGCCAAGGCCCTTATTCAAGAACAACTCTCTTGTACAGAATTCAAGGAGTCTATGGATTATTGTCCACATCAAATCTTTGGGGACCACAAGAATCGTATATGGTCTGACTTCATGTCAGGAAATTGGGCCTGGGATCAATGTGTAAGTGTATCAAATAATTTATTTGTACAGTTTAGTCACCAAACAATATTATAATTTAGAATGTTCTTTCAGGGAAAGTGGAAAACCATGGAGCCATGTTTGTTCCAATCATCCTTGGCAGTGATAAGACCACTGTGTCTGTTGCTACTGGCAATGTGGAGTATTGGCCACTTTATCTTACAACTGGCAACATTCATAATAGTGCCAGACGAAGCCATGGATCAGCTGTTGGTTTATTGGGATTTCTAGCCATTCCCAAAAGTAAGTGCAAAGTGGCACCTCTTCAAGTTCAAGTTATATCATACTGACATATTATTCAATTATAACTACTAGCTGATAAGGAATTTCAAAATGATCAAGACTTTCGAGACTTTCGACGCCATCTTTTTCACATGTCCTTAGGGGCAGCACTTGGACCTTTGCATGATGCCATGACAAAACCTGAAGTCACTCTCTGTGCGGATGGACACTATAGAAGGGTGATTTATGGAATTGGGCCATACATTGGTGATTATCCAGAGCAAGTACTTCTGTCATGTATTGTACAAGGATGGTGTCCCAAGTGAGTGCTAGGAGTATATTTCTTATATTTCTGTGACATATTTTGATGCTAAATGTTTATTAATTTTAAGATGCCTTGTGAAAAGAGATGATTTAGATGGATCACCTCCTATACCTCATACTCATGAGCATACAAAACTAGTGATGCAATCCCTTAGTGCAAATGAAATGTGGAAAAAATATGGAGTTGTTGATGGTATTCTGGTGCATTGCATTCTATGGATATTATAATAAATTATGCTCACAAGTTTCAATAGCCATTTACTGCAAGCTTTCCAAGAGCAAACATTCATGAGTTAATTGCTCCTGATATCCTCCATCAAATTATCAAAGGAACTTTCAAGGACCATCTTGTAGAATGGGTAGAAGCATATATCAAAAAGCATTATCAGAATTCTGATTCAATATTGGCTGATATTGACCATCGGTATGGATTTTTTCTTTACATTGACATATTAATAAAAAGAGCCTAATATATATTTGTATATAGGATTGCAGCAGTTCCATCTTTTCCTGGTCTAAGACAATTTCCACAAGGTTGTGGCTTCAAGCAATGGACTGGAAATGACTCTAAGGCTCTGATGAAGGTGAAAATTAGATCTTATCAATCTTATTTTCCATTTACAAAATATTTAAATATAGATTTATCTTCCAGCAATTGCAGACTATGTACCAACTCAAATGGTGCAAGCTATAGCTGCTTTTATGGACTTTTGCTATATTGTCCGTCAATACTCTTTGGCTGAACAGGATCTAGAAGCTTTACGCAATGCTTTACAACGGTTTGAAACACATCGTTCAATATTTCAAACCTGTGGAGTTCGTCCTTCAGGAATATCTATTCCTCGAATTCATGCACTACAGCATTATGAAGAGCACATTCAGCTTTTTGGTGCCCCAAATGGACTGTGCTCATCCATCACTGAATCAAAACACATCACTGCTGTCAAGAAGCCTTATCAGAGATCTAACCAGAATGAAGCCTTATACCAAATTCTGGTCATTAACCAAAGGCTTGATAATTTAGCAGCATTCAAAAATGCACGCTATGCAGAAGGTATAGTCACTACTAGTGCTTGTATATATGGAATCTAATGGAATTACTCAATACTATAACTGATCATACTAGGGTTATTCAATACACCTCTAATAGGACAACCTGAAAATGATCATGGAAATGATAATGATCACACTGGCACTGGACTTTATGAGGAGAAAGATTATAGAGATGACATTCATTTGAATGAGGTTGAAGGATCTGAGGAAAGCTCTATAGAAGCTTGGGTTGAACTAGCAAAAGTACCCAGTGAGACTTTGTTTCATTCTAGAGTTTTAAATTTTACAAAATTAACTCTAAATGTATTAATAGATCCTAGATGTTTGCAAACCTTTCAAGAAATGGGAAACTATATCAGCTGTCCAGAGTTACCCAATCTGGTGGCACAGTTTGTGTATGAGGAACTGTATCCACACCATCATGACCATGGTGCTCCAAATGGATACCCTCCTATCATCACACATGGATATTCATATTCATCAGCTATAGCCACATTTTTGGCTCCTAGTGAGCTTTGTGGCCTTAAAGGTCTACACAGGCAACATATTTATGCATCTCCATCTTGGAGAAACTCACAGACTGCAAGGTTTGATTGTGTTTTCATTGAAAAAGACTCCAATTTGCCAGGCATCCATGGTTTATATATTGCTCAAGTTCTTTTATTTTTTTCCTTCACAAACAGAAGTACCAAGTATTCTTGTGCTTTAGTGCACTGGTTTGATGTAGTTGGTGATCATCCATGTTCCAAAACTGGCATGTGGATGGTAGAACCAGAGTTTGATGAACATGGTGAATGATTGACTTTTGTTATTTCAGTAAATAGCATTTTGCGCCCTGTTCACTTGATTCCAGTATATGGTAATATTACCATTCCTAGAAATTTCACACATACTGATTCTCTATTTGCCTTCAATGCCTATTATGTCAACAAGTATTCTGATTACCATGCTTATAAACTAATTTCTTGAGTTCACGTTGCTTACTAGTAACTTGTTACTACTACTAGCATTAGTAGTCTGGTAACATATATTCAAGAATTGTTACGAACCTCATTCGTAACCTAACTCAACCCCTATCCTAGGGTTGACTTAGCTAAGTCTTAGCTAACCTCTTAGCTAACCCCCGGATTTCACACCTTCACCTCTTCACATCTTATCTTATCAGCGAGTTCCTTTATTTATCTCTGTCACGTGACCCTACGTCATGCCCTTACCCTTGCTTACTGATCTATCTCACGATACGTCATACCATCAGTCAGCACTTATGCATACAGGTTAGGGCCAGCCATTACTGCATGGTCCGTGCACAGTCGACTGTAGTATATAAGGTAGCACCCATGTACCGTTATATCTCTAGTCTTGTTATTGTATATTCCTTGTCTATTGCTTTACTGAGGTAATCCCTCGAGTGCTCGACATCGTTACACGACTCCACGGTCTAGTCCCCACAAGGTCTCCACGTCATCACACATGGTAAGCATCGTATACAGCGTACCCCCGAGCTAACTGGCTTTCCCCTCTTAAGCTTCTCCCATCTCGTCGCTACCTTATTTTAGGGTTAGCTAGCATGTTATAGCACTTGTGAGTACGGTGCTTAACAAGAATGAATTTTCATGATATCAACAAGCTTATAGCATGATCCAAGGCTCCAATTTACCTCAGATCCACTGCCAGTGGCAGCCAGCTAACTTGAAGTTCTGGAGCTCAGACTACTGCTTACAACTTGAAGTTACAACATTACTAGTAACTTGTACAAATAATTGATATTTCATGATTTGATCTCATTTGAGCCTCCAGAACACTCTTAGATTCATGCTGAGAACTACATTCTGAAGCCAGCCAAATGCAAATTCACAGTGTTATTGAGTCCCTGAGATGCACCCTCAGCAGCTGCAGTACTACTGCGACAAGTTGTCGCAAGTCTCTCTGATTACCTCATCTCTGCCCAACTCGACAACGAATGCAAGGGGTGAGTGTTTTTGCTCACTCCAACCATATGCTGTCGATCAGTGTTTCTTCTTGTTGAGGGCTATCGACAGGTACTAACTTGGCCCTCTAGTCGGACAAATCGTCAATTTGTGCCCAAGGTACCACGACTCATTGCGCAACACCGCCGTCAGCACGATCCTGTTCGGGATGATCATGTCAGAGTACCAACAGCTCGGTTACTAGCTGATCGAGAATGAACTGGTGAAGAAGCTGGACTCGTTGTTCATGTCTCAGTCCAATGGCAAAGACATCTCGTGGGAGTTTTTCATCGGGCGTTTGACACTGCACAGGTGAATAATTCATTGCGGGAGCGATGCCGAACTCTTCGGACCGCATGGACTCCCCCGTTCCTCAAAGTGTTGCTGAGTCTAAGGAATCTACCCGAGATCAAAGAGGTTGTGGACGATCGTGTTATCATTACGGTAGGCCCTCATCACGGTGTATTCATCGACATTAATTTTTACAACAAACCTCTAGTACTTTGTTTGATGTCGACCACAGAGCCAGCCAGTATATATCACAGCTATTGCATCGAACATGCCGCTGTGCACTGAGCTGACGTCTTCACAACTGTGTTGGACCTCGTCATGACATACCAATTGAAACATTTTTGCTCAAGTGCAAGCGGGGCGGGATCGTGCCCAACTGGCTCAACATTGTCGAATCCCAGGCGACACACAAGTTTCAAAGTTTGCATGCGACCGTCAAGGCCAAGATTCACGAGGTTGTCCGCAGTCACTGTATGGTTACTATGGTTTCGACCTTGAGAGTACGCTCTACGTTAGTTCCTGTTCCTTTCTTCTTGGACGTTCGCTGCCAACGTCTTCCTTGAAGATGTTTACAGCGGGTCACGGTCGCTACAAGTTTCATAACAAAGGAGTGGACATGTTCATTGAATCGCTTGTCTGTGAGTTTGTCTCAATTTACGCTCTATGTTGGTTCCTGTTCCTTTCTTCTTGGACGTCCGCCACTAACGTCTTCCGTGAAAGATGTTTACCGCAGGTCGCGGTCACTACGAGTTTCGAAACAAAGGAGTGGATATGTTCATTGAATTGCTTGCGCATGAGTTGTGTCTTGATTATGATACTTCAAAGTTGCGTCGACTCATCACGTCGTTGATGGGTCTGAACTATCGCCTTCAATAATTTGGGTCCAAGACGACCATCTTTGCATTCATCATCATACGTGTCAAGACAAACTCTTACACCATCGATACTCTCAAGAGGGCATGAAATACCTGAAGGATTCCGTCTCTGAAATACAGAGCCGTATCTGCGCTTGTTTGTTTGATCATACTACTAGTAAGTGACGTCGGTTGTATACTATTGGTAGTGAGACTAACTCACGTCTTACCTCTCAGGAATGGGAGAATGGGAGTCGCTGGGGAAAAAAAGCTGTCGGTGGAGGATCAAGTTTTGCTGAAGTGGCGCATGAACGAAGAAGCGCATATCCGGCGATAGTTGATGCACAACATGGCGGATGATTCGAACGATCTTATTCTGAAGCGGCTCCAAAGTGTCGAGCTGTTCAATGCTCCTTCTAATCGGCTCAAGGTATTGGGACTTGACTACAAGGAGTTCATGAGAGGGTGTCACCTTGGCCTCTTCCCAAGCTACTACAAGCCACAAGGCTATATGCCAGTGGAGTGTATAGTTGTGAGTCATCGGTCTGGTACTGATAATATGAGTGCGGCTGACTGTATGATCAGATGGGTGTCTCATCCGTCAACACCAATTTGCATGGATTTGGGTGTTTCACGCAAGACCTCATTGACAGACCAGAAGATTGCTACATTATCGCATCGATCGACGGATGCAATCTATCGAAGGCTCTGTCAGCAGCCTGACGATTCACGAACCTTATGTTCCTCTTCTGCAATAAGACACAATGACAGTGTATTAGCCAGTGGAACCGTGTTAGAGCGTTTGAGTTCGCTGCTGGATTGGAAACCCTTGGCGTAGAGTATTCCAAATCAAGACGATTGGCGTCAAGGCATGCCACCTTCGTGGCAAACAGTTTATCGTACGTCATACACGTTCCTTTGTTGTGTTCGTTTCATTAACTCGATTCAGTATCGACGTTACGAGTGGGAAAACATGGCACTTTCTGTGGACGGATGCTCAGCAAACAACCAGGGTCTCAGCTATTGAAGACGCCTGAAGGCACCTCAGGGTGGATGTTCGGTTCAGGACTGATCGGCTCAGCGCATTCAAGTGACACCTGTTTCTCCGGAACCAAATCGTACGCTGCCAATCCTCACCTGTCCTGACATATCTCCCACGACTCGAGCATACTATGAATACAGGCAAGTCTCCCTAGTATCTATCGACGATCTTGTCCCTGATACGTTCTCCTCACCAATTCCATCAACGTGTTCAGTAGTACTAGCTAATCACCAAGACTGACTAGGACAGTAACGAGGAAATGTGGCTCGAGAAGACGTGTTACAAGACCGAGCAAGCGTTTCTGACCGTCCTCCGCTGATCCGATATCATGGGATAGGAGGTAGCAGAGATTTCGCCAGTCTATCAGGCGTACAAACGAGGTGGAGCAAAAGACAAGGGAGCTGGATCTGCTGTATCTGAGATACTCGGCGCTTGCCAAGACTGCGCAGAGTTTTTCTACTGACAAGTTGTTGATGATGCTGGACAGCGCTGTAGGCCCTCCTACAGATACTATCTGGCCAAATCTGTCCGCCAGAAATGCTATGTTTCCACCAAACGCCTGAAGACCTCTACCACAAGAGTTTCCCAGAAGAGATCAGGCTCACAGGAACGCCGGGTGGGTTCGAAGAGGTTCCGTTGCAGCGGTCCGCACGCGTCCACGACGCATCCGTGCACGGGTCTTTGTTGTCAAGGAGTGGTCAGTCGAGCTCGTCGGTGGGGGTGCCTATGCAACCTTCGCCGCCGTTAGTTTCGAATGTGGACGTGGTGATGACAGAGACGGCACAGATACAGATAGGGACACAGACAGGGACGATGCCGGTGAAACGGCCACTACTGCAGATACACGTTGCCCAGTAGAGTTTCCCAGTAGAAACTGGGTGCAGTCATTGAGGAGCGGACAGCTGACTTTTTTGCCAGCGGTTTTGGCTATGCAGCCTTCGTCACTGTTGATTTCAAATGTGGAGCTGAGGACGATGCAGATGCAGACCTACACAATGCCAGTGAAATGGACAACGCTGTGCACGCTGCACGACAGGAGATCATGTGCGAACGGGTGAGGGCTAGGGTGGTCAGGGTTGAGCAGGGGTACTATTTGGAATGTACATGCTATGTCGAGACCCTTTCCAGGTCTCTATCTCTGTATCTCTCTCCCCTTATGTCTTTTTTTCACCAACTCTAGTTGGCTCCGCCCCGCCCCATTCCATAAAAACATGGTCTTCAGAAAAGGTGTGTTGTGCTCTGCGTCTCACCGCACTAATTCATGTCTTTTTCCCCGATCCACAGATATGTGTAGAGTCTCGAGGATCGTCTGGAGAAAATGGAAAACCAAGGGGTAGGTCACCTTGTCAGTTGGTCAGGTGTCAATGATGCCATGCGATATGAGCATGTCATTCACCTTGGTTTCCTTCTCTGCATGCATTACAGGTCTGTCCAGATGCGGATTTCTCCTGCGAGTTGGGCAGTGGTCGGATAGATCGGGAAACTCCTTGGCAGAAGGGCAATATAGGTGCTTCCACGTCGGGGCATACATTACAGCACCCGCATAGGGCAATTCGAATACTCCTGTCGATGATCTCGCACCGACCGACGACGAGGACACCCTCACCCTACACCTCCAATATTTTCAAGCCCACTAGTCATCATACCCACTTCTTCGGGAATACAGTGGTGTGATGTTCATTCACAAGGTTATTGACTGGAAGAACGAAGTTACTGGGACTGACAACAATCAGGAGCAGTCATTCCTTCCGTGGGATTGAGGACGATTATATCTGGTGAGGGCCCAAGATGTATACTAACCTTTGTCAAAAAGTATGTGTTGATCCCTTATGTCCCCCCTCTCTTCTACCCCCTCCATCTTTTCATCTGTGCGGTTGCATTGCGTTTCACGGACGACCTCGCGTTTTATTAGATAACATGGACAGCAAGGTTGTGGCACCCCTGGCGAGATGGAAGTTCTCCGAGCAAGTGCAGATATGGTGAGAAAGACGTTGTTCTGGCTTCCCTGCTTGGAGAACGTGGAGACCTATTGCGTGCGTGTTCCCTTCTGTTTCTTTCTGGACTTCTCTTTTTGATTCTCGTCAGGGCTTCGTGGTCAACAGCTGTGTGTGCTATTCTTGCAAGGAACATCGGTTCCACAGGTGTGAACGATCATCGGGGTAGTATCCGGTTAGCACAGGACGTGGGCGCTCACTGTACGATGATAAACTGTCTGTCGAAGGTGAGCTACAGAAGAGGACATTTTATTCGTGCAGACCTTTCTCGTCGAAGCATCCACTTATTCGTATTGTAGGGACACTAAGGACGGGATAAGTGAGGGGTGCTATGCTCGATCGTCAAATGAACATGTCCTTGGGCCGGCCAAGTGCGATCCAAGATGAAGATTAAGCTCCAATTTTATCTTCGTTAATGTGTGGTGCCGACACGTTTTATTCTTGCAGCTCACCATGATCATCTTGTCAACTGGCGACGAATATTGGGAGTGTCCTGATCCACAACAAACATTCAAGCAGGCGCCAGACAGGCCTTCTACGACCTCTATCTTCTTCACGAAACCTTACAATATTCTGTCATTTGCTCGCAGAACGATTGTATGCAACTACTCTGCGTTCGTACGATTTCGTTTTCCTTGCCGTGCTAACTATTGTTGGCTAGTACTCGATCAAAAGGTCGAAGATCCTTTTGGGATTCGTTGGCAAGCAGTGGGAACAACATGTCACGGCAAAGCTGGATTCTTCTTCGAACAAGTGGATTGATGAAGTGTGCATGATCATCATGAGCATTGCCATACCATTCAATAGTAAATGTTCTCGATCTGAAATAACAAACGAAGTGCACTGGCACCCTACGCGGGACATGAATATGCCTTTTATGATACAACTCACCATGCTACATGTGAATTATTATTGCCTTCAAATATTCATCCACAGACCGCTCGTACTAACCCCTGTAAAGTATCCCGGCTTTCATTCCCTTCTCTCGCCGCATCTGCACCAACGCTGCCCGCTCCCGCAGCCATATATATGATTGATATATACAGGAGGCGTGTACCTTCAAGATAACTCTGTGATGACAGCATTATATCAAGGCCAAACACAATAAAAAACAGCATGAATGTCCATGCCTCAGATGTAGAAACAGTGCTTACAAACGAAAGTAAAGCACCGGAAA
>JBBPPG010000607.1:0-19475 GCA_038091855.1 Leccinellum luteum
AGAATCCAATTTACCACTGGTCAGAAATGTCTCGTCGAGAACAACGAAAGCAATACTGTACATACAAAATTTAGGGTGCAGTCCAGGCATCACTGAGGTCGTCAATAAACGGTATACAGAAGACAAGGAACGTACATACAGTAAGAGATGTTTCCCTGTGGAATTTATCTAGTTCAGATTTGTCTCGTCATGCCAACTTGGTACGACTTACGAAATCCGTGGATACCGACGGGACGCCCGGTTCGAAGTCGAAAGCTCCGTACCTTTTCAGAACGACGTCCGCGAGCTCTTTGCCTTGTAGACCATGTTCATGAGTTACCAAAGCGAAATTGTTTTATAACTGACCAAGCACTGTGTTCTGGATGAGATCATCTATCACATCTTCTTCCTTGAATTTTACCTCAGTGCCAGTAGCGATAGCGGCAGCTCTGCCAATATATACATGTAGCACTGCCAAAGATGTGGATAAATTCAACATACTGGAGGCAAGATTTGACCTGGGCAGCGGTCTCTTGCGCTTCCGCGGCCGAGGGGGCACGTACGAACCAACTTGGACGACGTTAATCAAGGATTCCTCCCAGTGTGTGAAGGGTAGTCGTGGAATGCACTTACTTCATCCCGCATTTATCGGGAATCACTAAACTCACCAGTTGGCGAGATAGTAAGGCGAAAAAAAAAAAGGTATAACTGACCATTTGGAACCCAATCTCTCCCTTCAAGAATACCATGTATGCGGTGGGTTGGCTTGATTTGTTGACGTAAAAGACCAATATTTGTGTAGGCAAGAACCCCAGCATCCAGTGCGTTCCTGCCTTCCCAGGGGCTCAAGGCGGCATGGGCACTGAGTACCAGGTAGGTCAAATCAAGTGGCTGAGGATGCCTCGTTATTTTCTTACGTTTTCCCACTGTATTCCAGCAGGAGCTGGATTAAGGCGAGATAGCCGCTGAGATTCATCGAGTAGGGGGGGCCTGGTTCTGGATGACACCTGCGGAAACAAAAAGATCGGTGAAAGGCTAGGGCCTGATCTGAACACGGCAATTCCCTACATGAGACAGATGTCCATCCCTTCGTACGCGCCTCTATCCCACAATAGAACTTTACCGGACCCACCCTCTTCGGCTGCACCGTGGATTTGAGCGAAAAGGCGTGGTGGTCAATCAAACAGAATCTTACCGGGGGTCCCAAGCAAGATCACCTTGCCGTCGATGTCGAACCGTTCCATGGCGGCTTTGGCAGCACAGGCAACCGCTACACCTGCAATACCGACCAGATTGTGTCCGCAAGCGTGCCCGATCCCAGGGAGCGCGTCCATCTCGGAGTTGACGCCGAGAACGCGGCCTCCTTGGCCATGGGTATAGGTAGCCACCCAGGCAGTGTCGAGCAGGTAGTGCTCTTGAACGACCCATCCATCGACTTGCGACTTCATGAAGTTTGTGTACAAGTCGTGGGTGTAGCTAGTAGTAAGGGGGTGGGGATTCAGCTCGTGTAGTAGCACGTCCGGGAGGAACAACTATCACACCGTTCTTCAAACATCACCTCGGGATTTTCTAGTGGCACCAATGGCCGCAGTGCAGGGCAGGGTTAGATTAGTCGCGAGACCCGACAGATGCCGTGGTGAAGTCCCTCACCGTGTATCTTATCACTCAGCTCTCTCAACTGGGGACTGAGCGAATCGATCGTTTCCTCAATCACTTCAAGGATTTCTGGTCTGTATACATCGCCTGGTAAGAGCGGTGGTTTGGGCGGATTGGTGCCAGGTCGCCACATTTTTTCATCGGTGGACATCGTTGCCAGTGGTTAGCGAAGATCGGAACCGAAAATCGACCGAATTTATCTGATCTAAAATGGGCTAGTGAAACTTGGAGTGCTGCTATTACTCACCGACTTCGCTTAGCAGCGTGTCTCAGGTCTACTAACCCCTGGAATGGAGTCAGGAATAGTAGCATGACCAGTCGTGGCGTACATGGGAACGAGTCGTCCGAGTCTACTAATACATCGACTCGTCAACTTGATTCAGAGGGACTTGAATCGAGAAAAGCGGAGGGATGTAAAGAATACTTGACTGAAGCTTCCTGGGACTCAACTTCAGAGGACGCCACATGGCTCAGGCATCCCCCCTTCCCGTCCAGCATGCTGTACAAGCATTGGCGAGCTCAGACTTACTGGCATGCCGATCAGATCACCAGTGAGATAAACTACTACAGCCAGTCACCGTCGGGACCAGGGACTCGCAGGATCCGACTCGACGTGGTACCCGTGATCGACATGATGCCATCATGTTGATGTATTGATCACTGGCACCATTTCACGGTCGTTGGAGTAGATCTATTTTTATCGACTGGATCCGAGTCGCTAATATTCCATGCCCATTGGAAGCGGCGAGACCGTACGAGGGGGAACGAGATCAGATCCGGAGACGACAGTGGTGACTGGTCGACGTAGTGAGTGGCTATGGAGGCGCAGGGGTGAGCGACGATCGGCTTGGGTAGTGTAAATCCCTGCTCAGGGGCTTCGATCACAGGTTCCTGGACGAGCACTCCCTTGAATAAAACGAACTCTAGCTGGGCATGCCAGCGTTAACGGACGACTTCTGATAAACAATCAGCGTTGAAAACCTCAGCCTCCCATCCCAACGATGCGAAACCCCCGGCATATTCACCCAGAGGATTTACGACTGAGTCAGCGCCGGCCTCGTCATAATTTAATGCGAATGATAGTGGCTTGTTTGTCGCACAGCATGTCTTGCGCTACTGGCAACAAAGTGGAGATGAGAATCGCAGCGTTTCGATCGCATAGCAGGCTTTTTTTGTCACGAATGCATCAGGATAGCACTCACGAGCGCTATCTCCGACTCCTATATCTGTCCTCTTCGCATCAAATTCCGTCTCACCCGCCGCTTCTCACTTCCAATTACCTCAGCCTTGCCCCACTGCAAATACGGCACCTGTCCCTTCTCCACGCCTACCACCCGGCCTTCGACATCCTCCCGGAAGTCAAGCATGCCCCATATCGGCAATTCCATCTCACCTTTCACGAGGAGGCGCGTTTGTGCCAGAAGTGCGGTTGGAAGTGGGGTGAGAATATGCATGTGTGGTGAATGGGAGTTGAGCGAGAGCGGTATCCCTCGAATCAGTGCGAGGCCATGGCATATCGAGAGTGCAGGATCGGGCGGCGGCTCGCCAGGGGTGTATGGCAGTGAGGATGCCTCTTGTGGTGCCAATTGTACGTCTCGGGAGAGATCATTTGTGGGACTCCCGGAGACGAGCCCAACGACGGCGCCGTTAAGCACCCGCGTCAGCTCGGATGGCACTACGTCTTCATATCCCGATCCGGTCAGGTAAACTTGATCGAACGCTTGCGTATAGTGCACTTCATAAGGATACCGAGCGCACATTGGCAGTGAGGCATCCCAGCTAGTGGCAGTTATTTGATTGGGTATAGACCCTGACAAGGAGGAAGTCGGCTGTTTGGGAAATACTGCATGGAAGTACGACAGGATATTGAGATGACGATGGTCCGTCGCAGTGTAGTGTGTGTTTGTTATCTCTGTATGAATGGTTTCCACCTTGATGGGCTGCCTTCTGCCTGAATGGACAAGTGGTAAGGAAGTCGAGAACCGCGGGACATGCCGTGCTTGAGGTGGTGCTGGCCAACCATGCACTTCAGAGTCGTCAATGATGAATGTATGCGAGGCCTCGACGAGTTCTTCGATTTGTGCATTCAGGTCCGCACCAAGACCTTTGGTCCATCCCATCGTATTGACTACGAGCGGAATAGCATCGTGTATGCGCTCGTCTTCAGGCGTGGGCTCGTCAATCGATACGGGAAATTGTAGGTCGAGCTTGTACGATTCCAATAGGGAATAGATCGAGTGCAGATAATGTGAAGGACTCGCGCGTGGTGAAGTGGACCCGATGTAGTGTGCACGGTATGGCAAGCTTGGGTGCGTGAATGGAGGCCCTTGTAAAAATTATACTGTTGCCAAACCAACCACACGACTGGAAAGTATAGACACACCAAAAATAAATTTCTCTACTATGTTGAGGGCTACCATACCACCTGGAGTAAACTCGGATTGACCCAAGTCGCATTCAAGGAAGGCGACTCGACGGTACCTTGATTTGCGATAGCAATATAAGACCAGACACGACATACGCGCAAGAGAAACTACTAACCGACACAACAAACGATTCACCAACGTTCGAGCTAGTGTACTCTTTCCGCACTTTTTTGGTCCTCTCACTAGGCATATTGGCGCGTTGCTTATTTCCGAGTCTGTGTGCTCGTCGACCGATGCAAATGCAGCCTCCCAAGAGCTTGGAAACGTGAATGGATGGATCTCTCGGGTGGTAGTGTCAACCTTTTGAGAAATGTATTGGTTAGGGAGCACGTTTGAGGGGTTGGCGGACACATACAATATGTAGTTTCGGAGGGTCAATGCCCGGGAGGGGACATGAATCTCGAGGCGGCTTGAAGGCATTTTCAAACACCCTGCATATCCGTCCAAGACCTTCGACGCCGGTATGAGTGTATTCGATCAGTACAGCAGTGATGTTTTCTTGCTCCCGGACGGCCAGTGGGATGGGAAACGTGCACGAGCCCTGCCGATCAGCTGCGGTCCGCGACAAGATTGGGAGAGGAGACGACCGAGGTGCAAAGATGAGGTGTTTGGTGTCAGAAGGCGACAGGGTGACTCCCAGTAGGGAGAGGCTGCCCTGTAAGACGCACAACGAATATGTTCCTACAAGCGCGACAGTCTCGTGGGATTGGAGCACCAGTATGACAGCCTTCCCATCGGTCGCGTATTCATTCCGTGGTACCGCGTAGACATTGCTGTTGAGCACTGGACGGAACGTGGACAGTGGCAGAGGTTCTGGTTTTTTTGGTTCTGGAGCCAAATAGGTAGCGGGGTCAACCAAGCCAGACGGGTCAGGCTCTTCGTCGGAGGAGTCAGCCATAGGTCGACTCGGCGACCAGGCACGTTTAGATTTCGTGACAGTTTTAGTTGACGGACCCAAGGAAGTAGGGACGTTCATCTCTATCTGCATCTCTTTTCCAGACTCTTCCGAGTCTGGATCCGAGCTGACCTCGATCCTGGGGGTAGGATCTCCAAGCTTTGTAGTCGCATTTTGTGCGTTCGACGTGTCGCCCGGGCCAAAGTAGCGTGGTGTATGAGAAACTTTGACTTTTTTGCTTTTCGATGGCCCAGCATGGGCCAAGACTCGGGTTTTGCGCTTTGAAGTGGGCTTGTTTCCAGATCGCGAAGCGGTTGTTTGTGGGGGCGGCGAGGGCGACTGTGATGGTGGTGGTGGTGATGAATTCTTGGAAGGAGTCCTAGATGCCTCCGCAGCTGCTTTCGCAGCTTTGCGTGCCGCAACCGCGCTGAGCATCGTCAAGCGACGAGGATGACATCCAAAAGCGGAAACTAACTTTGACATCTTGAACGATGCTACTACTTACTGTACTCCGCACACGTTGGGTTTCTCATGAGGTTGCACCCAAGTGACCATAATCACAGCACCAATCTGCGAGTACCATTTCCCGTGGACAGACATTGTTCAGTCCCTACTACACCTGAACCTTTCGGGTCCAATTTTCCGGTTATAGGAAAGCCTCGAATTCCCTAGTAATAACATCAACTACTACAATCATGCTACGCCGCGAAGCCTCTCCACTTCCTCCACTGTCGTCTTCACGATCACGTCGGGATTCTCATGCTGCACCCAGTGACCACTCCCCTGTACCGTGACCACAGCACGAATCTGCGGATGTGCGGGTACCATTCCTGGCGGACAGACATTGCTTAGTTCCGGATCCGCAATCAAGACCGTCATCTCGATATGCGGTGGCATCGCATCGAACAGGTGAGCATATGCAAACGGTTTGATGTGCTAATTCCGCGAGAGAAAATAAAATCAAGGTCAGCGGACAATTGATCGGCGCCCGACGACTCAGACGTCAGAAAGAGCCTATTCCTTACCGCAAATATCCTTCTCGGAAGCTCGCTCTGCGCCATATGCAGCGCCACCACCCTAGACACCACATCCTCCCGAGTCCAAGTTGGGTGTTCTGATATGTACGCTTCCACGCTCTTCGGCCGCCCGATATTCTTCCCAAACTCCGCAGCGAAGTCGTCCAGCACCTCATCGCTGAAATTGATCCCAGGATCGACGAGGATGACCGCCGTCTTCTGGTTTTGTGCTGGGGCGGACAGCAGCGGGAGGAGCGCAAGGGTCACGGTTCCACCCAAGGAATGCCCAATGATCACGTCGTACGTCAACCCGTTTGCGAAATACGTCGAATAAAGGTCCTGGGCGAACGTGTGCATATGGAAATCGTCGGTTTGTCGGTTTCCATGTCCCAGCATGTTCGGTGCTATCACCAGGAAGCCTAGAAGAACGAGCTGCAGATCAGATCGTGGGACGGAACGCGCACAGGAACATTTTCAGACCAGCTTCTACCAAGCTTTTGGCCACTCTCTCCCAGGTGTGTGACGAGGAGGTGTTTCCGTGTATCAGCAGAGCCCGTTTGGACGCGGCCGGGGATCCCCACTGTGTCGCAGATGGCACCGGTGTCATCGTGGGCTCAATGATTGAAAGAGCTATCGAAGCCCCTCCCGTTTTATATCTGGCCTATGGGTCGGCCCAACGTGTGCAAGGTCTATTTCTGATGCCGTGAGATCGAATCCAAGTCGTTCTCTGCTTCACGTGTTTGAGTGGTCAGATAACGCATTCTACTGTGTCTGCAACAAGCATTGAATGTGGGTGATGATCTGCACAGTACAACGGAAATGTTCGAGATAGATACTTGGAATTTACATCAAAGCTTCCTCTCGATCAAGCTCTCAATTAATCCTGCTGGAGTCAAAGGGTATTCCTTCAGCTCAACTTTACCATCCACGACGACCGTGTTTGCCTGCAGCATAATCTTGCGGGGCTGTTATACGGCATATCAATGTCAGAGCGCGCACACGTCAAGGAAAGATGACCCACCTGCTTCTTCTTCAGGACGAGATCTCTGAACTCGGTTACCCATTCCTTGGGTGGTGTCGTGAGGTCGGTGTAAAACGCCCTCGAACCAGGTCCATCAGCCACGCTCTTGCGAATTTGTAACTGGCGAAGAAGCTCTCCCATCACTTTGCTACCGTTCTGAAGAACGTTCTGACGATCAAGCTTGGGAAAACCCGTTAGCGAAGAAGCACAAAAAAGTAGCTGGCCGGATACACACTTTCACATAAGCATTCTCAAGGTTGCCGTTCGCATCGCGGATTGTCTTGATTTCTACCAGGCCATGTTCCACCATGAACTTGGTGATGCCCAGCCTCAAGTAGAATCGTGGATCAAAATGGCTACAATACTCGATCATTCCAGTTCACATACCTAGCCTGCATATGCGCCTGCCCGTGTTTACCCGTTGACGGGTCATAGAACTCCAGTGCACGGACGCCATTACGGGCCATCAGAAGGAACGAGATATAAACGATGTCACCGCGGTCTTTCTGATTTTCGTACTATAGAAGAGCATGAACGCATGCACTTCGAATCCGCTTCCGAAAGGTTAACTACTTACACCCATAATGCTCAGAATCTTCTCATTGTTCGCAACTGCACGCGATAAAAGGTTATGCTGAGCGAGTGTGCAGGAGGTGGAATGTAACTCACGATACATCGCCACGGCTTCCGCGCGGCATTCTTCCAATGACGAGGAAATTTCACCTAGGACGGAACCGGCAGTCTGGCCAGGTTTGTACCATGTGGTTCTATATCAATCGTGAACTCATCAAGTAAAATAAGAAAGGTCGGAACGACTGCGTGACCTTACACTTTCTTCCCGGTGAGCGGATTGATGGTCTATTCCAACGAATGAGAACCGATTAAACAAGACGGCACAATCACACTACCTCGGGATCAAAGTTGAACGTCCCATCTGCATTTTCCGTAAATAGCTTGCCAGACCCATGACCAAGCAATTCGTGATTTGCGACTTGGAGCTCGAAAGCACGAGAATCCCACTTGTTATATAGTTCGAGGTCGCTCTCGTGAATGAATGTGATTTCTTCGTCTGGATGAAACGGTCAGTCACCTGCGCTCGACTAAAAGGCCATCTCTGAAGGAATGCTTACTTGGAGCCTTTGCCGAAAGGATATTCTGTGCGAAGAAAAGATTGGATTGAACGGTAAATTTGACAAACCAACGAAGTGAAATCTTACGGAAAGTGAGACGTTCTTGAATCCGTTCGACTCTCGGATGGCATAGTAGTTAGGTATCTGGAATATCGTTTAGGTGTTAGATTATTCAGTGTTATATCGCTTACATTAATTCCGGCTGGTATACCTAGAAACCAGTAGATATGAGCAAGTTAAGCTTCATTCTGTCTGTGTTGCTCACCTCCGTTGGCGAAATGAAGAATTTCAAGGGCGGTAAAGTCTGGTTTCCTGAACTGGTCTACCTCAAACACAGGACCCCATGGAAGGACTTTGATCAGTTCAGGTGCATCGTTGACGAGTGTATCGTATTTAGCACTGAGAGCCTTGTCGACGATGGCAGTGAAACCTAACTAGAATTAGTAGCAAGCATGGGATGCGCACTATGGGTACTCACCTTCCCATTCCGCACGACCCCCATACGGGTCCACGTATGTCTCGACGAATCCGATGTAACTCTCCACTACAGGACCGATATCCTTGACCCATGCGATTGAACCTTTCTGGTGCTCTTCGATGGAACCTGACTCAAAGCTGTGAAAAGGCTCAAATCAAATCATATCGAGCATTATCGCCAGGGAACAACTTACGACTTGATGTAACCATCTAACATAGCAGATTGGTTATCGTTCGCGGTGTACTTCTTGGCCTAATTGTCCGATCTGAGTTTTTGGAACGACGACGAAACAATGAACCTTACTTCTCGCAATGCCGCCACGACCTTGGTCAACGACTCCGAAAAGTCACCATATTCGACCGTCAGCTTTGCATTGACAGATTGCTTGGTCAACTTATTCAAGTCGTGGGACGTCGAAGGCTGCTTTTGAGCCGAGGCAACGAGCAGAGTGAAGTCCCCTGGACCATTCTTGCGAACACTTGACGAAGTAAATCACACGATCAGTCATTCAGAACAGAAGTAGAGTTTACCGAGTGTTCAAGATATCGATCCCAAGCTTTTCGGCAGCTTCTTGCACAGTAGCGACTTCATCGTCCGTAACAACCTCACCGAGATAGTAGTTGGAGATGTGACCCTCCGAACGCTTTCCGATGGACAAAGAACTCTCAGGGGTTATCGCATATATATGCTCGCTGAGCTGAGTCAAATTAACACGCAGCTCAGAGAAACAGAGCCGTGATGACTAACTTGTTCAAAGAGTGGGACCGCATTAGAAGCGTTCGAGGAAGCTGCGACAACCTTGGCAAAGTCACTCTCCGAAATACGAGGAATGATCTTGGTGAAGCCAAAGGACTTGTAGTTTACCAGGTTGTGCAAGACCTGTGACGCATGTCAGCGAAAACGATAAAATAAAATAAAATAGAACTAAAAAATGATCTGGAGCGAACCTGCGCAGCGTACTGAAGAAGCTCCTCGAATGCTTGCTGGCCAACGCCAGACTTGCTTTGCAGAGCCACAAGATCAGTCAATTTTCCATTAGTGCTGAACGTGAGGATCAAAAGGTCGTAAAGACTGGTCGCTTGCGACGTCCACTGGCCCTGGATGATACGAGCCCCTGCCCACGACGCCTCACCGACATAGTGAGCATACAATTTCTCCTTTTCGCTGTCTGCTTGTCAAAACCATGTCACGAATGGAAGCTAGGGACGAACGTGAGCTGGGAAAATGACTTGGATACTTCGACCCTGCAAATTGGAGGCGCTCTGTCTGCCAAGTACCTCTCAGCTAGAAGCGATGCCATAGTTCTCCGTGTCGTGAAGCGATGAATTGACGGAGGTACAAGTGGTGATAGGGATGATGATCGATGTGGACGAGATACACTGATTTGATAAGATGTCGACCGGGCAAACACACGATGGACAGCCCGGCGCAACATCACTTTGGTCAAGTGGACGTCGGGAATCGGGTGTCGCACCTCGGATTTCCGATCACGTGACTATGTCTCCGTTCATATCGGACTGTAATTGATTTTACACGGGCCAGAAGATAATGGAAGGCGTCGACAAGCGACATCACGGCGAAGGTGTGGATAGCGCCACAGATATGGATGTATCTTGAATTACCAACTTGAATGTGAAAAGAATGCCAGGGATGAGTGCAAGAGAGCATGGTATCTAATATACACGTCACATGGGAAGTGAGTAGAAAAATATGGGAGTTGAAACGTTGAAGCTTGAAGTCGAAGGCACTGGTAAGGAAATAAAGTCACGCTTGCAATGTGCTATCAGAGGACATAAAAATAGCTAGCTTCCTTGCTTAGACCTGTTCGCATTTGATGACTTCGTCCTTCTTGGAACCCTCACAAGAGCAGCAGCAGGAAACCTGTTCATGTATCGTAGGTTTCTCCTCGTCTACCGTCGCCGCTGCAGGCTCCGAGTCGGCTGCAGCCTCGTCTTTGGGATGACACGTCCCACAACACCCACCATCGAAATCTTTGTTCCGCGCCCACCGTACCATCTTGAACCCCTCCCAGCCAAACATCATGGCGATCACAACTGCCGTCGCCGAGTCGACCCACCATCCACCACTCCAAACCCGATAGATTAACGACCCGATGAGCAAGACGATAGAGAGTTCCATGCAACAGAGGGAGCATAAGGCTTCGCCATGAAGAGCACTCGAGTTGAGGGCGCGGGCCAAGTAACGTTTGACGAGGTAGAGGATAAGTGTAACACCTGTAGAGGTAGCGGCGATGAGGAGGGCGGGTAAAGTGGTGGAGGGATAGTCGTGTGCTGATAAAGAGGCGGCGGACGTGCCAATAGCAGCGACAGTGAGGACGACCAGGAGAGCCCCGATAGTGATTGTTGCGATTCGTTCCATTCTGTGGGATATGCAGAACGGCGCGAGGGTATAGAAATCAAGTCAATCCTTGTAAAGAAGATAGGAAGACATAACAAGGATTCACCGAATGATTTGCGGTGGCGTTTTGCTGGCATTGTCTGTTTCGTTGCTTGATCCATTAACACTCAGAAAGCGCCAGGTAACGAGGAGGTCCGAGATAACCTCGACCGCAGACTGGAGGCCATAAAAGACGAGAGCACGCGATGAAGATTCAGCACCAAAGACGATAGACACAACACCTTCGCCTGTATTGTAGAGCAAGCTGAAAATGCTAACAGCGATAGCGTATTTCTGTAAAGTGCGGGTAGATGGCATCGTAAATGAGGGGGAGAGCGACGATGGTGAGCAGAGAAGTGGGAATCATCGTATTTGAGGTATCAAATTTGAATTCCAGAGAACACGTTTCGTTTTCGCCGAACCTAATGTCATCCTGCTATGCGTGCCTGTTCAGGGTGAGGTAAAAATAACAGCAAAGATTCAAAGAATGGACTCGGAGTGAATTACGACCGACTTGTTCCAACTTCCGAGGAGTGGTTTTAACACGTCATGAAAACGTGCCATCGAGTCATTGTTGTTGGGTTGGTGTGTTTCTTCCATTTACTTGAGATTAGGTGGAGTTACAGCACCCGGGCCATTGGTTCGGTCCATTGAACGTTGAACTTGTTGATCCCTGAATTTCCCTTTTCGGTGGTCTTCCAGAGCTCCGCGAAAGAAGTTGGTACTGTAAGTGATTTTGCAGATCGGCACTCGATCGTTTGTCACGGTACGCTCTGACCAATTCTTAGGCATTATTGCGTCAGAGGTGTGTGCTTTCGTGGCAGCGCCCTCTGAGATCGAGTCACTGTACAACCTATCACCGGACCGCCCGGGCCCCTCGGCCACACATGAAGCTTGAAGCCCGACCTCCCTGGGATCCTCTGCGATCCTGCCCGTACTACACAAACCTTCTGAGGCTAACCGCAGTAGCATCCTCGCATACTCCACCATTGCCTTTACGACCATACTATATCCGCTTTGGTAGCGATAGTTGATCCCGCAACGCCATGAAGCGACTTGGAATGCAACTCACTTGAATGAAACACTACAGTCTCAGCAGATATTACTGCGCAGGACGTGCGGCCCTAATGAATTGGAATAAGCAAATACAGACACTTGTTTCATCTGTGGATTAGAAGTGTCACCCACATAGTTTGTGATAGACTGCTCGCCGAGAGTTGGATGTAGCGATCCGAGGGATTAGTGTTAGTAGAGAATTGGCTGGGCCTAGGCTGTATCCGAGTCCCCCTAGCTATGAAACCCTCGGAATTCCGGGACCCCAAATGTTCAATCTAAAAATACTGCAGCCTTCGTGATCATGACGTCCAACCTGGGCCTTGGGTGAATTAATTATCAGCCTTTCGGCCCGCCGGAAATGCACATGTGACAGCTCATCGACTTCTTGGGACGGGGCCGTAGTATTGTATGACGGGCACCCTGATGCATCATGCATGATCTCTTATCACATATTCTGAAAACTTCCGCAATACCAACTCGTCGAACATTTATCTCTGCAGCTGACTCCCCGAGTCTCGCACATACAACTCCTCACCCTTGTTTGTTCGGTTTCAGTTACTTAAATGATACCTGCCACCGCAGCGCCCATCTATTTCGTGCTGCCTTCAAAAGAAATCCGCGGGGCAGGCCAGCTGGGTCGACGGCTAATTGATTCTAGGGGCACGCGATCTCATAGAGTAACGCAAGCTTGCCGAAACCTTGGAATGACTACGTATCATGGAACTCGGACCCTCTGTACTGCATGTCATGCGTAACACCAAACTTCACAGGTATCCCCATCCACACTCAGCTTCACCAACGGCGGAGAATCGGGGACGTGCGCAACGATCGGTAGATTCCGTCCGAACCTGATCCGCCCCCTCACCCACATCGCGAACTGCTCGTCCGTCCTGAAATAGTATCTGGGCTCGTCCCAAAGACTCCCGCTAAAGCAGACCACAAACCCGAGCTTAGCTATCACCCTCGACGTGAAGCCGGCGAGGCCGATGTTCTGCGGCACGCGGAACTTCCAGATGTCATCCGTAGATGGAACGAACACCTTGATGATGATCTGTCCTTGCTTGGGCGCCCATTTGGAGGTCGAGTCATGCGGGTTCGGCGCAGACTCGCTGGATTGGGACTTGGGTTCCTTGGCTTTGGTCTTTTGTTTGCGAAGGAGGAGGTCGAGGGATGCATATCCTTCAGCGACGGCCTGCATGATGCTGGTGAAGGATATTGAGTGGCACATAGATGAACGTCGATGGCTGCCCGTGGTGTGTTCAGGGAGAACTCGTTTCGACCTAAGAGGTTTCTCGATGTCTGATTCCGTCTTATCGTTCTGTAGGCCTGAGCAGGAATCCGCTTCTTTGATCAGAGATAACAGCGTCTCAGAATGGTGTGACTTCATGGTCCCTCTCTCCAGAAGGGGTTCTTTCTCGTCATCTGACGAGGACGATGAATTCAGCATAGGTTCAGACGCAGAGTGAGGGTATGTTGCCGGGGTATTGCGATTCTGGATACGTTCGCCGATTCTGGACGTTCCGAATCGTCGGGATGTCTGCCAGAAGAAGAGTCTACCAAGACGGCCCTTGGTTAGCGGTTTGTTGCTAACCGCCGGCGGACTTGTTTCCGCGAGGACACGGCCGAAGCGGTGAGAGGAGAGTCCTCCTGGTGTACGGAGGTCCCGGGTCCGAGGCGAAAGAAAGGCTTGGTTATGCGCGATTTCCGACGGAAGTCCGGGATCGGGCTTCTTGATAGTGGCCTTGCGTTCAAGCTTGATTTGAGGAATGATTGGCATCGAAAGCAAGATAGGGTGTGCGTCTTGATTGGCCGATTCCATGCTGTAGAACGAGTCCTCGTCTTTGTGTTCGTTTGATTCCAGACCAACGTCACTGAGTGTCTCCTCGAGACGAATGTCATCCGCACCGTGCCACGAACGAGGGTCGCAGATCGCAATGATTGTCTGGCTAGGACGAATGCCTTCATTTGTACCATCGTCACCGGAGAGGTTGGCGACATCGTGTACGGTATGCGCGGATGCCATGTACGTGAATTCCCTCATATGGTTGGTTGAGAACAAGAGTTGCGGTTCCGAAGCGTTCCTTGGATGCTGGCATGCCTCCGCTCTAGGAGGGGATCCATGGCTGTAAACCGAAAACAGGGATTGTCTGCGACGTCTTGCTTCGTATGGCTAATCGGAGATTTATTAGAAAGCGAGGAGGTATAAAGACGATGATACGTACGGTACATGGCTTTGCATGACTTGTCTTGAAGATAGGATATCGGGAGAAGTCGAAAGCGTCGTTAAGGAGTGGATCGTCGAAATGAGCGTCGGGTAGCTTATGCATGATGAACGAGCTGAATAGAACGTGGAAAGAAGGATACATCTTGGATTGGACTGAATGGGTTGTGTCAGCCCCACTAGGTGGCTGACTGAAGGCCATCGTGAATGCAGTCGCCGAGTTTCTCGGTACATCGCAACTTCAAGAACGGAGAAATTGTAACTTCCGTGTCTTTGACTACTCATTGTCAGAGTAGTTGTTGAATACGCCAGACTCAAACCGCTCCAGACAGACCAATATATCGTAGCACCTAGACAAACCTTCTGAAACTGATCCAGAGCTGGTTCGATAAGGATCGGAGGTGGGTCTATAAGTCCGTAATTCTACCTGCCACATGTCAGCTTTTAGACATGAATTGCCAGACAGAAGCGCTCACGGGAACAGAGGATGTGCAAACTCGATGAATCATCATGCATATAGATCTGTGAACAGGGCACTAGACATAGCTAAATAGTACAACGTTAAGCCTTCGGCTACCGCAGCTAAAACAAATCCCACTTAGAATGAACCAGGAGGAAAAGTCGTGTTGAACTTACCAGATTGATGCAGATGAAAACTGACCAGGGAAGTCATCTCATGGAAAGAGCTCGAGCCCTGGTCAACTGTCGTGCAGATAAGAGGGTGAAGATCTTCTCAAAGACCCTTCGTTTCCATTGATATGATCTCAAAAGCGTAATTTCAGGGGAGACTCCGGCGGTCATGAGAACGAAAAGGCTGGTTGGGCACCGGAAGGGTACTCACAGCTCTCCTCCCCCCTCCCTACCATTCCAACAATTACCCAACTTCGCAGCTCACTCTCCCGCAGGATTCATTGCACCTAAATGAAGGTTTGTAAGGTGACGACCGACGTATTTCCTGTTGGTGTAGTCCGGGTAAGTTAAGTAGTTGCATGATGAGAGTTCTTGCAGGCTCGAGAACGTACCAATTCTTCTGTCATCGCAAACGACAACAAGCATCACGTGAGAGCCGACGTTGACTCGGATTCTTTCTACTCGCCAAGTTGGCGCAATACGGCGCAGGTTTTGTCGCACACCCAGCAAGTTCTTGTGATCCCTTCTTACTGAGTCCTGGATCGAATGTCTGTGAGTAAAGGAAAACTGATGGTGGAGTGTTAGCCCTTGTCAATATATTGCAACGTCGTCCTTACAGGTAACCGCACCATTCCGATTCATCAGTTGAAAATGAAGGTATGAATGCTCAGATGGAGATGAAAGGGTGATTGTACTTGGTGCGCATGATGTATTTTCTTATATCGCGGAGAGGACTAAGTACTGAAGGATGTCACCGTCCTGTGTTACTATTCCCACTGCCACTTCCGTCTCCCTCTCACTATTGTGAAGTCTTCCCCACAAGCGACATATCGACATCTTGAACGAATCGGAGGACTTGGGGAAACATGTGTCGTCACGCCATAGATCTTCCGAGTCGAGGTAAGTGCTGCCTCTTCGGAAAATGTTCGGCGCTGTCCACATATCGTCATCATTCACATCGACTTCCCCATGAAGATATGATGTCACTCATATTTTATCGTGACGTCCTGGTAGCCGCACCAATATTATTCGTTTCCTGCTCATGAGGCTGACAAAGTTACCCTCCTCCATGTCAGCCAATCCTGACATGCTAGTGCCATATAAATCCCCATCCACCCCTTCAACTCACCCTTCAGTTCGCTCGTCGTTGAACAATCATGTCTCCTATCCCGTCTTTCGCTACTGCGTCTGCGCTCATTACCTCCACTCCTTTGACTACTCTCGCTCCAAACTCGCCCGATCAGCCTGGCTCGATGGCGTCCCAGTACGTACTTGGGACGGGCGGCTTCTTGTTCGCGGTCGTCGCGATTGTCTCAGTTGCCGGATACTTTTGTCACGGGCGAGGTGCAGCCAACGCTACCCAGAAGAGCAACGCCTGGTCGTCCTTGACTACTTTGCTGTCTTCGGTCCGCAATATTGGTCCCACCGCGGCGTCCACTGCTGTTCCAGCCGACTGGCCAGTCTATCTCGAGAACGGGCCTGATGTGCGTTCGATCTTTCACATGCTTCGAGTTCTGGTGAGGCTGACGCGAACATCGACAGCACATCAATATGGTGTATGCTAAGTTCTTCCACCCGACTTTCTGGAATGTAAGCAGATTAAATATCTCATAGCGCGCTTTCTGATGATTGTGCTCAGCTTGTGGAGAGTCATCCCGCAACCGCTTTCGCTCCTGCAATCTTAGTGGAAGAAGAAGCAGTCGAAGTTCCGACGGCCGATCCAAAGCCGTTTGGCCTGAACTCATTCTTGGACATAGATGAGGATGGCGAGAATGGGGACGGGAAAGGCGGCACTCCTTCGCGCGGGAAGCCGAAGAAAGCTACCGAGGCTAGAGCCGAACAAGTCCCACCATACGACACCAGCTCGCCGACCAACGTTAATTTCATCAGCAAGATCATCGGTACCACGCTTCGTCCGGGAGGGTTCCTATACGTTCCGGGTCAAGACGAAGATGATCTGCCTGAAAGCTCCGATTTAGGTTCCGAGTTGGATTTCGGCTCTTTGGCTTACGACGGGATTGTGACAGCCCCCCTCACATCGCGCCCGAGCAGTCGACGACACGGAATGGCTGAAATGGGACACCTGGCGGAGAGTCTGAAGGGCGCCCTTACGGACGAGTGTGAGGGGATGGCACCCACCGTCTCTTTCCAAACCGGATTAGCCGATATCTTGGAGCTCTTGGAAACGGAACATGTTTTGTCTGGTACTCCCCCGCAAGGCCTGGAGACTTTAGAGGATCCGACGACCTCCGATGACAGTGTCGAGACCTTGGACAATGCCCCGACGGACTCGATGCCCTCCATTGCATCTTTCGATAGCTGCGACAGCTTTGCAGTCACTTCGAGCGACGTGGACACTCTTGGAGGGTCTCACCCGAGCGTGGACTTGATGTGGAAGCTCTACGACGATTGCTTGAAGGCTGTGGGCGACACTTTGGAGAGTGATATCAGCGCTTCCGATGTCGGCCTTCGCACGCAATACGATAGGAGCGATGTAGAACTGATCGAGTCTTGCAAACCTCTGCGGCAACTTCGCATCAAGGACGATGGCCCGATAGCTTCTCATTACGATGCCGGTATTCACAATGGCGGGTATCACATGCAAGGCTCCCTTTCTAATTGGCGCATGGACATTGAGCAGAGGGATTCGGACAACGATATAAACTCTTATGACAGCTGCGACAGCTTCCAAGGCGGCTCAAGCGATATCGAGTCTCTTGAAGGACCCGACGAACTCGAGGACTTAATGTCGGTGATCTATACCGAGTGTCTGCGGTCTGCGAACCACGAGCCGACGATGTTTGATTGGGATATCGTTGTCCATGATAGCCAGGACGACATGTGTTGCTTCCGTTCAATTTCTCTCGATACTCAAGGAACCGCACATCAGAAGGGTCCGAGCGTAGCGCAGAGCATCCTTTCCGATTCGAGGACTTTGGACCACGATGCTGGCTTCTACGAGGGCTACGATAATTTTCAGGACAGTTTAACAGACATCAACACCCTAGAACGACCTGAAGATCTCGAGGACTTGATGTCGCAGATCCATGCAGAGTACCTTTACTGGTCCAAGTCCGTGGAAGCTGACACCATGGTTTCGAAACACAACGTCGACCACGACGACTGCGGCGATATGCAACTCGGTATGTGTAATACAAACGTCCTTGGAGCACCTCACGAGGGTCCCGATCTAATGCGGAGGATCCTTGTCGAACTTCGCGATCCTAGCCTGGACATCGGTGCGCGAGATATCTCCGAGGATAGCGACTCGGAGTACAGTGACGATGACGAGGAAGAAGAAGTTGTTTCGCGCAATTCTAGGCGAAACTCACTCGAGTCAAATCATTCTTCTAATTGTACACCGGCCAGCGACGCATCCGACGAGGGATCGATCTATCCCTTGACTCCGCCTCCAATGTCTGCGGTCACCCTTGTCAATGCTCCCAACATTGACAACCGCATGTTTTCACCGAATACGCCCGGTCTCTACAAGGAAGCGCAGGTTGTTCCGTCCTTGTCCGTGTGCTCACCTCCTGTGTTGTCGAGAGGGGCATACTTCCTCGACCCACACCTGGACTGCCGTCCTCAAGACCTCTCGAACGACGCCGACTGCGGACACGGTGACGATACCGAGGAGAAAGTAAACATCCCACGTCTCAGACTTCCGCAGGGTCCTCACAATGAGAGGCTCCACTCGTTAGACTGTACCTCTTCTAACACTGGAGCAGGCCGCGACGTGTCGAACAAGGGATCCACCTATCCCTTGGTTCCACTTTCCGCGCCCATTCCCCCGGTAGCCAGCGTTCCTGACGTTTGGAAGGGTCGTCCGTCGCTAGAAATACCCCTCGGCCTTGTCAAGGAAGCACAAATTGTTTCGCCCTTTTCTTGCCACTCTCCTCCTGCGTTACCGACAAAGGCGTACATCCCCAACCACAGGAATAGCCGCTCGACCATGTTCGGCCCGCGTTTGCCTCTTCTGGACTTGCCTCGCATCTGAGTTGTCCAGATCATCCTCATCCTTTCCCGCATTCCAACTATTGTCACTCGTTTACATTCTACCTCCGACTTGGGCAGTTATGGTATGTCCGGACTCGACCCCTGATCCCGTAGTGTTGAGCTTCCTTTCCCAGGCCAATTCCAACTATCGTCACTCTTTTATCAGGTCCCGGGTAAGCACTTTTTTCCTTCGATCTTCTCTTGCCCCTCCTGACATGATTTCAAGCATGCAGCAGTATTTTTCTTCCAGTCTCATTTCTGTCAGTGTCTCGGTTAAGTATGGTATGCTCCGATCTTCACTTTTCCACCCGAGTTTATCCTCATATACTCTGGTTTCTTTTCTTTCCAGGTTCTTCTCAGTTGTCTCGTGGCCTGCATCGGGTGTGTTCTCATCATATTAGTTGTTCCGTGACTATTCAACTTTTTTTTTTTCAGTTTCGTTCCCGTCTTTATCGCTCCCTCTGAGCCGGTATGTGACCTTCATTCCTATTCATTTCACTATTTGACCCAGTATTCCAGTAGTATTGGTATTGTCTCGGTCAGAAAATTCGCGACGAAGCTATCGAATCACACG